>JACEGR010007929.1:0-42908 GCA_014170235.1 Listronotus bonariensis
ACGAATTTTTTGAAAAATATTTTATTAATTTATCTTAATACCTAGTTAGAAAGTACATGATCTCTGAAAATCCCTTAATGACCATTACGTTGCAATCCATTACAGTTAGCGTGACTTTTCCATTATTTAGAGCGCATATAATATATACAGTGTGTCCACTTAATAATCACGCACAGAGAAACCACAGCTTCCTTACGCCAAAATATTAGGACATAACAGAACAATAAAATAATTGTAATTTACTTCGACAATTTTTGTTACCTTTCGAACATTGTGATAAAACTCGGTATCTAGAATTTTTTTTACATGACAAATTTAGATATAATATAAATTTTTAGGTGTTAACTAGATGACGCCACCGACACTAACTTAAATTTATCTAAAACGTCTTAAATTGTTTGAGCTGCCCTGTATGTACGAAGAAGATTACATGTAACGAACTCTGTAAGAATCGCTCTGAGTAACCGTTTTCGAGATATTTGCATTTAAGTTCTTTAGTGCTATCAACATAACATTTAAATAAGCTGTAATCAAAACATACACAAAGTTTAATTTAATATACTTAATATACATATCTCCATTTTGGGTGCATTATACAACATAAAGGCAAATATCTTAGTAACTATCGAGCAATAATAGAAATGATTAAAATTTAAATAAAAAACTACAGAATTAACTTAACAAATTGATAACATAAAAAATGTTATAGGGATGTAGTATTATAGCTTGACAACAGGTATACCGGGTGACAACAAACCTACTATCCAACAATTTATTTTCTTCAGTACAACCGTATAGTTTTCAAATTTGGGGAGGTTATATTGTATCACCGGATGCTAATTTTAAATATAATAGCATTTGTGTATTATTTCCGGTTTAACCGGAAGTGATATAAATTTTGGTATTTTGAATAGAACATCCTGTATATTTTTGCGATTTTAATTCTACAGGCCATTCCTGATATAAAACCTTTTATATATCCATAACCTAATTTTTTTGGTTTTAGAGAAAATGGCTTTTAAAAATGTCCAAACAGCCGCACAATAGAGAGATATGGGTGGTGCTGTAACTTCATGCGGTATTAACGTAAGCACTATTATGACAGTTAAGTTATGCGCGATTCGATTTTTACCGTCGCTGGTGGTAATAACGTTACCGCATGGAGTAATTTGCGGGATGATAACGCCGCGTGCTATTTAAAATAGGGAATAGAATTGCCAAACGCACAATATTTTCTTTGTTTATTTTTTAAGGTTATATTATTAATTTCGATGATTTCTACAAATATCTATATATATTTGTAATAGAGCCACAGAGTAAAGTTAAACTACTAATCTTTGAATAAGTCTTTTATTTTTGGATAATTGTTGCAGGTGGAAAAGAAACGAAAAGGTTAAGATTGTCGGCCGACAATGACCTGGCTTTCTGAGATTATGTCTTAGACAAAATTCATCTGGAAAAGTGGGAAAATTTACAGTAAAATGTGTTAGAAATAACGGGAAAAACTTTAGTATTCGCACATTAAAGGATCATTTGCTTTTTAATTTTGTGAATTCGCAGACAGGTGTAATTAACCGTTCGTAATACGGCGTCTTTCATATCTCTAAAAACACACTAAATACCGTATGCGGTATTTAAATAGCGCCTTACGTAAATAACGAACGTAGGCGGTAACCAAAGTACCCATATCTCTCTAATATGCAGTTTTATGGGAAAATAAATGAACGTCACAAAAATTTAAAATCCTTAAGATTTTTTTTAAACTCTACCTTTAAAGGCCATTATAATACTACTTCCTATTTAACCAGAAGTGCTGTACAATTTAAACTTCTAAATATGATAACCCTGATAATTTTAATGGAACACCTTATATATTTTTTAAGATTTAAATTCTTTAAGGTATTCCTGTATAAAACCTATAATGTAACTATAGCCCATCTTTTTAGTTTTAGAGAAAACGGCGTTTGAAGAGGTCCAGACGACGACAGAACATCCATGGAGCTATTCTTAAACTGCTTTTTCTCTAAAAGTAAAAGAGTTAGGTTAAGGGTATACAAAAGGTTTTATGTCAGGAATGACTTGTAGTATTTCAATTTTAAAAAATATGCAGGGTGTTTTATTTAAAATATCAATGTTTCTATCACTTCCGGTTAAACCGGAAGTAACAGGCAAAAACTATTTTATTCAAATTTGACATTCTATGACACACTATGACATTTTAAAATTTGAAAAGTATACTATTTCACTGAAGGAAATAAAATGCTAGATAGTAATTTCGTTGCCACCCGGTATAGGTCCCTAAAATGACAATTTACATGGTTACACCTTTGGTTTTTCTAATAAAAATTCCATCATTAATATCGTTTAATTTATATTACATTCCATATTACATATATTTAATTTACATTTTATATTACAAATATTTAATTTAAATTCTCGCTTAACACAACAGACTTCGATTTTGAAACGTTATTACCAAAATGAAAAATTTTATATCGACATTTACTAAATTAACTCGACATTATTTCCTATCGCAATCATTTACGCTAAACTCTGTAACTGACACTTTTCATGGAAAGCTTTCACGTTTTTGCCCGTCTGTCCCTTAATGGCAAAAAAGCTTAATCAGGCTTAGCTAATGGTAGATTTTCGAATTTCGCTTGTAATCCAGGTTTTAAGGGCACTTATATTTAATTAATTTAGCTTAACCTCACAGATTTTAGTATACATAATCTGTCATAATTTATTACAAAACAAAAAACAATGATTGAAGGATAATTTTTAATTCTTTTTACTTCTTTTGCAAAAAAATAATATCTACTAAATTTATTTTAACAATGCTTACACAGGGTGTTACTTACTAAGCAAGGCCGTATTAAGTGTATGAGGCGCCCTAGGCTAAAATTCCTGGAGCGCCTATTTTGCATGAAAACAATTTTTTTTTAAGAGCAAAAAAAAGGTCATTTCCTCCTTTTCGCCCCTATTTCATTTATTTCAAAGCACCTTATTCACAGAGAAATTAGTTCTAATCCCCACCCGATCTAAATTTTTTTAAAAACTTCCCTGTCTAGCGCCTACTTTTTTATGGCGCCTTAGGCTGTAGCCTAGTCAGCCTAATGGATAATATGGCACCGTTACTAAGCAATATTTAAAAAGTAATTTTTGGTTTCTCTTTAAGAAATAAAACTTGATTTCAACAAACAAATCAACTTTTACAGGGTATACCTTTTTAGGTAAAAGATGTTTAGGAATAATAATTTTCTTTCTTCTGTTCTTTTTTTGACAATACACAATTTAATAACAAAATTATTTGTGAAAATCTTAGACAAAAATGAACTTTTGACACGTTGTATTTCCGAAATCACCCATTTTGGAATAGGGTAAGTTTGAAAAAGTTGTCGATTTTCTTAAGAATTTGAAGAAACCATTTTTTCTCACCGTTTAGGGACACCCTGTATCATCGCAAAAGAGCTGCCAATCTGGCGACAGAAAACCGTATACTGTGCTGAATTTGTTTGTTAGTTAACGTATAGGGTCTTTCAATAAGAGCGATGGTATTTTAAAGAGAGATTTCTCGGTTTCTTATCTCTATATATTTTCGATTTCTAGGTGTCAACAAGGTTAGTTTATATTTATAAGGTTGCGACATATCCTCAACTTTTAGGCGGTTCGAGGTCGGGGACGCAAGGAAGGGCACTCCACGGAGAATTGTTGGCAAGACTGGGTAAAATCAAAGCTGATGATCAATCCAGCGGCGTCTAGAATTTGCGCATTTCATTTTGCATTGTTTTGGTAGTGATATTTGTTGAAAGATGTAATTCCAAATGTTTTTATTTAAAGTAAAAGAATGTACAACTTAATAATAATTAAAAACTGTTGTTTAAACAGTTGTTTTACTAATACAATAAACTGTATATCTCCGACACTGAACAACATGGCCGAAAAATGGGAGATGTGACGTCATAGCACGTCAAAGCAATATGGCCGAATGTCGTGACCTTATATAGACCGACTTTGGGTGTCAATATATTTAGTATAGTATGCAGTTTTATGATGCAGTGTCTGAGTCCACTCGATCGGTTGGAATTAATAAAAAAAATTTACCAAAGTGATAGACCACTCAACTTTTATTCACTCGAAAATTGGGTTGCCATCATCGTTACTCTGCGCCAGAGGCGCATTTACATATTTGCCGCCCGTATATTTGTCCATATTTAAGTATTTGGCAATATTCATGACTAGCTTACAGGCAGAAAATTGGTTTCGATGCGGCCCACCTGGTAAACGCCGGCCGAGCCAGGCGCATTTTTTAAAACCGAGAAATACATGCCATCCATCGCGCTTCTGATAGACGCACTCTAATTTGTTTACAAGCCAGGCAACTCTAGTGGACGCTTTCCTTAAAGGCTGAATTTCAAATGCGGCCGAGTGAATTATTTTGGAGGATTATGTATTAAGTATGGTTTTGCAAACAAATTAATTTATCGATGTTAATAAGGAATAATACCTTAAATGTTTTGGTTTGAAAAATAAATAATAGAGTTGGGTAATTGAAAGACCAGTGTACCGTACTGAGTGAAGGATTTCCAAGGGTAAAAATAATATTTTGGCAATCTTGTTCTATTAAAGAGGCCCAATAATATTTGTTTAAATTATTTAGTTTTTGTTTTAACTTATACCAATAGATTAAATTGTTGGGAAAATACAGTTTTGGTAACAATATTATTTTATTTTTTTTAAACATAAACACTGTTCTTTATTTACTTGTACAAATCTTAGATACAGGGTAAAACAAATTCGAAGCTTATCAATTTATTTAATAAAAACCGAAACAATCAGAAACTTTTTACATTTGGCAACTATGTAAACAAACATAACTGAACGTGAAATACACATAACACCATTGATAGATACGTATCGCTGTGTATGGCGCAGCTTTAATGTTGCAATAAATATTTAAATTGATTCCCAGAAAAATCGTGCCTCGCTTTATCTCGAACTGCATTTTCGACATTAATAAATTCGATGTATCAAAACTACGAATGTAAGTCATCGGATTGAAACACTGCATTTTAATAAAAAGGTATTTACAGGACCGGAATCGGTTTTATTCTATTTAAAAAATACGTTGGTAAATATTAAAAATTATTTTTTGGGTTGGATGTATGTTAAGGAGGTATATATATATATATATATATATATATATATATATATATATATATATATATATATATATATATATATATATATAAAAGTGAATGGTTCTTGAGCCTTGATATAAATACATTAATAAAAGGTAAAGTTCTTTAGGCATATGGCTCAGTTTCCTTATGGTTTGTTGGCATAATAGTATGTTGCATTTTTAACTTTTGCCATATACAACTAGATGGCGCACTTTTTACCTACCACCTTTAACCTCTCGATGCTATGGCTGGTTGTTTTTAAATTTCTTGGTGAGATGGCACCGGTGTCTGTATTTGTTAGTTCTGGGATACAGAAAGAATATTTACAGTCAATCGGGGCATCATCAAGGCGTCTATCGACCTGAAGCGGTTTGACAAGTCTTAACGAAGACGAAACACGTGTCACCGTCTTTGGTCGGGCCCGGAATATTCCATTTTCTTTTGGAGACTCCGTAATTTTTAAACAACCAACCATAGTAGCCGAATTCTTACAGGGTATTATTTATTTATTTATTTTTACAGTCATAATGAGCCATATGCCCAAAGAACTTTACCTTTTATTAATATATGTATATATATATATATATATATATATATATATTATATTAGTATTATTAATATATTTCTATGCTAGTAAATTACTTTGTATAATACACCAAGACAGTAGGGAACTTTTTCCTTGTGTTTTACACATACATAGCCACCCCGCTACCATTGATGCTCGTATTTACTGAATGCGATTTCAGTAGGGCATCAACGGCAGGATTTAATATCCTACCGCTGGACAATGAAACTTGTCTAATAAGTAGACGCTGGTTTTCTATGCTATTCACCACGACTCGATACAGCCTCACTGATGAGTTCCTGTAAGGCAGGCGAAACCGGTCTGGGGAGAGAGTCGTGGTGGATAGCATAGAAAAGCAGGATGTTTTCTTTTAACTGTCTTTAAAGGAAGTAGTTAGTTAAATCAGTTTTCTTTTACAACGAGGTTAAATGAAGTATTTTAAAAAAGTCCAGTAAGTCCATTTCTAGCTAAATCTATTTGACCAAAATTGGCAAACCTAGAGAAAACATATCTACCTATTAGCCCCTCAAAAATAAAAAGATAGGCGTAACAGATAAAAAGTTATTATTAGTTAAAAAGTGTGCAAGTTTAATTTGGCCCACCCTGTAGATTTAAACTTTGCATGAGTACAGAAAAAAGAAAATTTTTGCGGAAATGAAGCACCGTAGTGTGCATAGTGCCTACATATTAGTTTTAGTGTCTCATTTCTCATTATGTAGTATTTTTATAGTTTTAATTGTCTCCTTTAATATTCCATTGCGGTTATTCCCTGACTGTATCCAGCTACTCTGCAATTTTAATAAACTGCCACTGTTATTACGAATACGAGTGTAATTTACAGTAAATTACTTTGTTCATTTTACCTCGTGTCGTTTGTAATAAAGACGAAGAGACTTTAATACGAACTTTAATTTAATTTCTGCTTCGCTAATTAAAATAACTGAAAAAAGAACTCCAAATAGCTAATTAAACTTTTTTTATTTATTTAGTGCTTATTAATGATCGCTGCTGCTTATTGTCGATAACGTAAAATTAAAAAAATAATATTGTTACAGACTTTTAAAAATGTGTTTACGTTAGAAAATTTTAGAGAGTTAGGATATTTAATTTGGTTTGTTAATTTATTTAAATAATTTACCCTCATTTTTGCAAGTTCTTTCATTACTTTCGAAGGTTTCCGAAAACGCCCGAATTATCCAAGAAATTTTATGCTTTCCTGTACTATGGAATTTTCGCGATGGTTCTCCAAAATTCTAGATTATTCTTCACTTTTTCACATTACTATAAAAGGGCGACAGAAAACCTTTGAAGTAGTAGTATGGATTCGAGTTTTGTGCTGTAAACTTCGAGATATTGACAACTAAAGATTTTGTCGTTGTAACCATAGTTACGTTTCATTGTTAATAAAGGTATAAAAACAAAGGTACGTGTTTTTATACGAGGTGATTCGGAACAATCTACAGAATGTTTCACAACTTATCCGACAAACTTTAAGGGCTAATTCTACAATAAAATATGAGAAAAACTTTATATGAACATATGCCCTAAACATCTTAGTTTTTTAAACTACAAGGTGGTAAAAATTTTAAAAAATATTTTTTTTTATCATAACTTTTATATCTATTTACATATTTTAAAACATTTGGGGGACGCCTCCTATGCACCAGCAGACAATTTTTTGCATAGAAGAAAAAAATTACCGGTGTCGTCCATGAAAGGTTTAGGGTAAATATTTTCTAATAAAGAAAAATGGTACGCCACTGCATTTTTTAAAATAAAATTATTTTCCTAAAATTCCCATTTAGTTTAAAACAAAATGAAACTCTTAACTTTTTTATTTGATGCACGGGTTTCGCGTAAATAAATAAAAACCATTTCTCGGCATGGTAATTTCGTATCGATAATATCAAATTCTACATTAAAAAATAATTGTTGTATTTATTCTTGAATTAAATAGGAATTTGACCATGTCGACAAATGGTTTCTACTTATTTACGCGAAAACCGTTTAGAATATATGTATTAGTTCATTGTTCATATGAAGTTTTTCTTATTTTTTGTTGTAGAATTATCCCTTAACGTTTGTGGGTTAAGTTGTGAAACCCTCTGTATAACAGGTGCAACTCGTCCATAAGGTCATTTGCCCAATGATCCACTTACATAATTTATTTTTAAAGCCAAAACATGAAAGTAATTAGTTCTTTAAAATAACTATAAATCTATTATTATGAAAAACCTTCCAATACAAAATCAAGCCAGTGGCGGCTCGCGGGTCTAAAAACAGGTGTAGTGCAGAAAGGGAAAAAACGCATTCACCATTTTTAGCAAAAAGTCCTAAAATCTAAATTTACCTAAATTTTATACACCAAATTAATCCTTATATCTTTTAATGCAGCAAACTTATCAATTATATCTTCATAAAATGGTTGAGTTTTTATCAGTTCCTGTTCCGTTTCACTAACCAGAATTAATAATCAAAATCCGAGCACAAAAAATACACCGCGGAAAAGTGCCCTCCACCTAATTGATAATTTTATTATTATATAGTCTCTAAAACAGTCAGTGTGTAAAGGCGTTAAGGCGCTAAGGCTAGCGATTTACCACGCAATACACCTGATACTCCAACTAGCGATTCTGGCCGCCGGGCAAGTATAGCGTTGTCATGGCAACGGAGCGTCGAAGCGTAAACAAAACTCTGCATGAGGTGTATACTTCGAACCGTTTTATATTTTGCAATACACTTGCTGAACGCGGATTGTGATGTCGCGTTGCCGAAAGTGGAGGAAAGCGACTCGCGCCAGCGGTTAATTTATCTGCTAGATTTTCCATGGCTAATTTTACAAATAAGGAATAGAAATGAGAAAAATGAATTGAATAATTAATAGTAATATGGTTTTTATGTTTTATTATTTATTTTTGGTGAAGTGGCACTTCACTTACTACACCTGAATAGCCGCCACTGAATCAAGCTTATGCTCTCGGCCTCATTTTAATTATGGACAATATGGGTTTATATGGCAATGCACGATGCATTAAATTTAAAGATGGAAGCCCATCTGCGCGTTCTGGATAGTCAAAAGAGAAAGGACAACCAATTGCATTGTTTCTCCGTAGCACGCGGTGGTTAGCGGAGAGTATTTATGAAAATTTGCTAATAGCGCTCGATAAAGAATAGGATTGCAAAACATGTGAAGATACTGAATTTTTATACTGAGTTTATAAAGTACTCGCCAGGAGCTTTAAAATAAGTTATTACTTGACCTTCTTTTCCATTTCAAAAAATATTGCACAATGGTCACCTTCACATTAAGGGAACTGCCAGACTAAAGACGCTCGAGCGATTAGCATACGAGTGATTTTTCACAGTGCAAATGCTGCATGGTAATTTTCGCCCGCCCGCTAAATGTCGTTGTGGCCACTTGCATTTACGCATTAGGTTTTGAAAAAATCGCTCGCAGGCAAATCGCCCACTTGATGGTTGTCGCTCTTCAGTCTGGCTGTACACTAAGAGCTGTCATTGATATGTTAAAAAATGTAGACCTATATATTATCGTTCCAAATTTCATAAAAATATACCAAACGGGTCAGAAGTTAGAAGGGGATGAAGGACTTTAGGACCTCACTGTAATTGACTTGGCATTGCTCGTGACGACATGAGGCAGATCCCCAAATAGTCTAAATGCAGGTATTGGTAAATTCTGGGGAGTAACTCTTGCATGGGATGTTCATCGTGGCAATCCCATGAGTAAAAATACGACACTTTATGCATGTGTTACATACTATTTTTTTCCACGACCGTATAAAAATTTTCCAAAATACTATTTTATACATGTTTTATTTATCTAAACTTATTAATTTTTATTTTTGCAGCACCGCCATTATATTGCAATAAAAAATCATAGCCTTCTTATTTTTAAGAGACAATTATCTTCTTCATAGATATGCATTTATTATTTAATTTTAAAAAATTGTATGTACTTACTTTTGTAAAAATATAACTAAAACAGTATTAATTCCTTTTTAATTTCTTAGTTATCCAAATTTAATATTACTGTTAATTTTCAATAATTTCTATTAAATTTATTTGCAAACTGTCAAATTTTAAAACTAGTGACACATGAACTAAAAGAAATAATGACGAAAACAAAGGTAACTTGACCGTTTGGTACATTTGATATCGCGCTTACTGTAACATTGCATAAATTGATATTTGAGTTCATTGTAGTAGGCATGGAAACAAAACACTTATGAAAAAGAGCTGTTAAAAAGTTACTTTTTACTTACAGCGTATCCTCTCTTTCCATTTTCTTGGCTGAATCCACGGCCACACTGTGTCTGACTGGTGTTCGTCTAGGAAAACTTTCTGAAAAACAAAAGAATCAGTGAGTTAAGTGCTGATGCGTTTTTGTTAAGCACAGGAGCTCACTTAAAAAATTTTGTTTTATAAATTAGAATGTCAATTTTTAAATAAATGGTATATTCCAACAGATGAAAGAGATTTATATTCTTCGAGAGAATAGTAAAACTCTTTAATAGTGTAGAAATTTTAATTATGGCCACAATTATAATTATTTAATACCATCCCCTCCCCTTAACTTTTTATTATCGGATAAAAATTTAAGTAAATGGTATGACTATTCAACTAACCTAGAACGGAAGGTTTCACGATCTTGGTCAACTGAGGAATGTTGGTTCTCGAAGGCGGATGCCAAGAACCAAGATTTCTTAGTTGATTTTGCCTTAAACATTTTTTGGTCACGTGGCCTAGTAGCAAAGAAGCCTATGAACTTTTCAATTAAATGAAAAATGGGTCAGGTAGAACCTCACTTTTCAATTTTTGACACCGATTGTTTTGTTTTTGAAAATCGGCTTAGCCATTCCAAACTTACTAGATAATGCTATTAAAAATTGCACAGTTTGTAAAATATAAAATCTAAATTACACAAGCTTATAAATGTGAAACTGGTGAGCCGATTTTTAAAAACAATTGCTCAGATATGTTTAAATTAGCTCGGTAATTTCCGCACTAAGAGCTGTCTGACCGTCCGCGTCCTAGCGACTCGCGCAGTCATACAGCTGTCAAAGATTAATCATGTCATGAGTTTGTTCATATATATATATATATATATATATATATATATATATATATATATATATATATAGTTTTTTTGACATTTAACTCCTTTAAAATATTTCTCCCTATGTTTTGGATCTGAAAATTGAGTGTAAGTGTCCCTTAAATACTTACTATTTTAAAGTGTTTTCTTTTGATTTACTATCTTTTTTTTAATTTTATTATGTACTTTTTATTTATTTTTTGGTTTATTGTTACGGTATAAAAATTTATATTATGTAATTTTTTTATTTCTGCCTTTGTTTATCATTTTTTCGCTTACAAAATTCTAAATATGTTATTTAAATTTTGGGACATTCAACTTATAAAACTTGCAATACGTATTTAATGATAAATGCCTTATCCTAAACGCATTTTTTTGCCAATAACTTATTAATGATGGATGCCATCATCCTAAACGCATTTTTCATCATAAATTATAAATGACGGATGCCATCACATTATCTGCAACACGTGGCCTAATAACGGCCAATTGCCCACTTTCGCGTCTTTTTGATACCTTTTTGCCAATGCCTTGCCATTAAAGAGTGTTGGCAATGCCAGTAAATTAAATGTACAACGCCGGCCAAAGATGTTATATGGGTTAGGTTTAAAGAATAGTAAGTTTCTATTTTACTTTATTTTGTTTTTATCCTAGTACGTGAATCCACCATAAATATTATAAGTTGTATCAGAAGTGTATCTGAACGGAAACAGAATAACTATTTTTAAAATTACCTGGTTAAGCCAGTCGATGATTTAAATATG
This sequence comes from Listronotus bonariensis, assembly GCA_014170235.1. Taxonomy (NCBI): domain Eukaryota; kingdom Metazoa; phylum Arthropoda; class Insecta; order Coleoptera; family Curculionidae; genus Listronotus; species Listronotus bonariensis. The sequence goes on from JACEGR010007929.1 coordinate 11,629, forward strand.
AGACGATACACATTTCGATGCATTCGTGCATTAAGCTATTTCCGACATTCTCTATGTCGAGTATTAATTATTGATCTATTAATAATAATAAAGGTAAATAAAATTAATTAATAAAAATTATTTTATTAGGTTTAAATTAAAAAGAAAATCGGTTACTACAAATATATTTAAAGGATACATTTTTTTAAATACATTGATTTTTTTCTGAATTTATTAAAATTGTGTTGATTAATTTTATTATTACTATGTAATTTAATATTCAGACACTATAAAATGACGTTTTAATATAACATAATAAAACAATATGTAAATGTATAAGTATTTTCAGCACATCTTGTGTATATAGTAAATATTTTTAAATATTATTTAAAAAATGAAAAAAAAATGTTTTTTTTAAGATTTAGTAATCTTGACAAAATGGTGAGGGTACCAAAATTTTAATATTCTTACCCTAATTCGCAAACCTCGTAACTTTGAAATTGTTTTAAATTTCCAAATAAAAATTCCCCACTTTTAAAATTTTATTTTCAATATTTATTATTGTTTATTATATATTTTTTTAACACTGAAAAGGGGGCTTAGCGATGTTGTTACGGCTTAAGCGTGCCGTCTAAAAGTCGGTATATCACCAATGATATATATAAGTTAAATAAAATAGATCGTTAATAATAGTGAAAGGGAAACCCATAAGCATCTAGAAAAACCTAATATGACTTTAGTAAAAAATCGTGGCTTTTTGAGATATTATTACATATTTTTAATTGCCACACGTAAAGTTATTTATATTTTTAAATTTTAATTTCAGTTTTGTAGCTTTGAATAGCCATACAATTGATCAAAACTGCAACATCTCTCCGAAAAACCCATAATGTGTTTAAGGATGGACTTAACTATACCTGCAACTTTTTTATTTTTGGTATTTCAAAAAAAGGTATTTTTCATAAAAAACTTTTGCTTTATCTTAAATAGTAGAAGCCCTAATAAGAATTCTCATAAAATATACAGGTGATTCAAAATTGTAAAAGGTTTAAAGTGACAGTATCTCGAAAACCATTGATTTTTTATTGAGGTAATTTTATGTTGTTTTGGATGCTTATGAGTTGTTCATCATTGACTTTTCAGACACTCTGTTCCTTGCAAAATACATATTTTTGTTATATTCCCTATATAGCAGTTTATGAATCTAATTTATTATTTTATTCAAAAACATTTCCTGTATCTAACAAATCAAGTAATTTTATTGATTTAGGCAAACTTTTCGTTATCTAATATTGTCTGGTTGTCAAGTTCAAAAACGTGTTAAATAAACATAAAGCCCCTAAAAATATTATAAAGTGTGTTTTCAAAATTAGGTCAATAGAATATATCGTTGCTATTATTGTTAATTTTCCGGACATAATGTATAAATTAAAATTTAGCCAGGTGGTTGCCGGAATCCCTTGCTTATTTTTTCTTTACAACTTTGTGTCATTTTTTGCGCACGGATAAAATTATGTTTTTACCATCAAAAGTAACAAATAACATTTTAAAGAAAAAAAAGCCCCAGCTATATGGTTCGATAATTGCAAATACCTTTGCTATTAAATACTTAATTATGATATTTCGCTTAGAGGAGAAACCGCTGAACCAGAAAATAGATGTCATGTGAGAAGAATAATTAACTTAATTTTTCTGTGTTCGCAACATTACTACTTATTTAAAAGAATAATTAAAGTTGGTAATATGTTGTTGGTATGACAATAATATAGTGTAATTATTCACCTTTCAAGAATAATTACAGCAATTACAACATTTTTAACAAATGACCGAATGAAGAAAAATCATTATCCAATATTCAATGGCATTTAAAAAAATGTACCGGGGATTAAGTTATAAATTTACAGTCCCATAACTTTTTGAAGTAGTCAAATATTGGCTCCACTAATTATTTTAGAAAAAATGCTATTAGGATTTATTGAAGAGCACAGTAAGTTCCACCCAAAATGAAAATTTGAGCATTTTTCAACCAACCAGTAAAGAGTAAACTGCTTAATACTTCTGCAACGTAGTATCTCATTATGCACCCTGTACTCTAGAAATCAACAATAAAAACACCATATCAATTTATCAGTGACTATTTAGATTATTAATTTATAATTTTATAATGTCATTGCCCAAACTGAACAATTTTATACGGGAATTTCAAAAGAATCCTCGCATTTCATTTTAGTTTACAGCTAATTCCAACACATGCACTCACAGTTACGCAAGACAATAAAACACATTTTTCTACATTTAGAAATCAATTTATGACGAAAATATCAGGATTTAATCAAATGCTCAAATATTCCTCCATTAACTGCCAGACAATAACCCAAACGATTATAAAACTCATTTCTTACGTTGGCTAGTTGGTACATCCATATTCTGGCACATTCAGCGGAAATAGCATTCCTTAGCTGGACTAAATTTTTCATATTTTTTATTGGTAGCTTAGTTTTAAATGTCCCCATAGAAAAAAATCGTTTGGCGAAAGATCACGTCGATTTTCTTCACATTTGCAATTATTGATTACTGTGTCTGTAGTTTCAAATTTTTATCGTCCGTTCTATTGTCGATTTACTTGGTATTGGCCTATTGGGAAAATAGGCTGCAAACATGTCCGCTACTCTTCGATAACTATTTCCCTGGTAAAACCATTTTATAATAGTGATTTTTCTTGATTTAAGTAGTTCATTATTTAAGAATGATGTGACATTGATCTGACAACTTGAGAGTAAGAGGTTAAATAATTTTTCTAGTATTTTATTATAAACTTCTAATAATACAAGGCGGGTAAGAAGATAGGAGATTCGTAACTTATTTTAGCATTTATCTCTTAGCTGGCGGACTGAGAAGAGCTGAAATTTGTACACTGGGTACAACTTTTCGTGCTCTTTAAAAAATCCTAATTATATTTTCTTCTAAAATAATTAGGGGAGCCAATATTGGACCACTTCAAAATTTACATGGGATTCCCTATGTCCCGCTCGATGGAGCAACACCCGGTATATATATTTCCAAGAATAATTACAGCAATAACAACATTTCTAACAAATGACCGAATGAAGAAAAATGATTATCCAATATTCAATGGCATTTAAAAAAATGTACCGGGGATTAAGTTATAAATGTCCCATAACTTTTTATTTATATCATACAAAATAAATAATTATATCAGTTTGTTGGGTTAATTGTGTACTTCATGAATCAATACATAGATTTTAATATCTCTTAAAATATGCAAGGTAGGACAAAAGTATGATTTTTTTAATGACACACCCTGTATATTATATCACTAATAAAAGGAATATTAAAAGAGCTTTAAAAAAAAATATATTTGTTATATCTATCTTCAATAACCTATTAACGGCAAAATTTATTTTGTTTAATATATATTTATACCGGGTGTTGCTCCGTCGAGCGGGACATAGGGAATCCCATGTAAATTTTGAAGTAGTCAAATATTGGCTCCACTAATTATTTTAGAAAAAAATGCTATTAGGATTTATTGAAGAGCACAGTAAGTTCCACCCAAAATGAAATTTTGAGCATTTTTCAACCAACCAGTAAAGAGTAAACTGCTTAATACTTCTGCAACGTAGTATCTCATTATGCACCCTGTACTCTAGAAATCAACAATAAAAACATCATATCGATTTATAAGAGACAATTTAGATCATTAATTTATAATGTCATTACCCAAACTGAACAATTTAATACGGGAATTTCAAAAAGAATCCTCGCATTTCATTTTAGTTTACAGCTAATTCCAACACATTCACTCACAGTTACGCAAGACAATAAAACACATTTTTCTACATTTAGAAATTAATTTATGACGAAAATATCAGGATTTAATCAAATGCTCAAATATTCCTCCATTAACTGCCAGACAATAACCCAAACGATTATAAAACTCATTTCTTACGTTGGCTAGTTGGTACATCCATATTCTGGCACATTCAGCGGAAATAGCATTCCTTAGCTGGACTAAATTTTCATATTTTTTATTGGTAGCTTAGTTTTTAAATGTCCCCACAGAAAAAATCGTTTGGCGAAGGATCACGTCGATTTTCTTCACATTTGCAATTATTGATTACTTTGTCTGTAGTTTCAAATTTTTTATTGTCGATTTTCTTGGTATTGGCCTATTGGGAAAATAGGCTGCAAACATGTCCGCTACTCTTCGATAACTATTTCCCTGGTAAAACTATTTTATAATAGTGATTTTTCTTGATTTAAGTAGTTCATTACTTAAGAATGATGTGACATTGATCTGACAACTTGAGAGTAAGAGGTTAAATAATTTTTCTAGTATTTTATTATAAACTTCTAATAATACAAGGCGGGTAAGAAGATAGGAGATTCGTAACTTATTTTAGCATTTATCTCTTAGCTGGCGGACTGAAAAGAGCTGAAATTTGTACACTGGGTACAACTTTTCGTGCTCCTTAAAAAATCCTAATTATATTTTCTTCTAAAAGAATTAGGGGAGCCAATATTGGACCACTTCAAAATTTACATGGGATTCCCTATGTCCCGCTCGATGGAGCAACACCCGGTATATATATTTCCAAGAATAATTACAGCAATAACAACATTTCTAACAAATGACCGAATGAAGAAAAACGATTATCCAATCTTCAATGGCATTTTAAAGATGTACCGGGGATTAAGTTATAAATTGACAGTTCCTTAACTTTTTATTTGTATCATACAAAATAAATATAATTATATCAGTTTGTTGGGTTAATTGTGTAGTTTATAAATCAATTAATAGATTTTTAATATCTCTTAAAATATACAGGGTAGGACAAAAAGTATGATTGTTATAAATAGAACTCCCTGCATATTATATCACTATATATAATTTAAATAGTTTTAAAAAAACTGTATTTGTTATATCTATCGTAATCTTAAATTGATTTAAATGAAACTAAGACGTTTAGGACATATGTTTATATGAAGTTTTTTCTTATTTTCTGTTGTAGAATCGCCCCGTAAAGTTTGTCGGTTGAGTTACTGGACACCCTGTATGTATGTAGGTAATTTGATTGAAATTGATCAAAACTTTGATGTCTATTGGTGCCTAAACGATGAGGTTTATCGACTTTAATGAGTAGAGTTTTAGGTTTTTCATTGTCTAAAAAATGGCGTCAAAAATTAAGTCAAATATAATGTTTATTATGTATTTTTAAGAGAATAAAAATAAAATGATGGTAAAATTAGCTAGGTTAATTTCGACCAAAGGTGACAAATTCAAATTTCCCGCTTAGCCGAAATACAAGATTTGACGATTTTGACAGATGAAGAAAAATTGCTTTTGTTTGACCGCTTTGTGCATTGTTTTCTACGTGGTTTTCTAACTTTTTAGTTCCTTTTTTAAAGAAAAGAGTATTTTATAAGACATAATTAAGTGTTTTCATTACCTAATTAGTGTGTGTTGTGTGATTAATTGGTGATGGCTAGTCGAGAAGGCGAGTTATTCAAGTAGACTGTTAAGAGCTGTAAACATTTTGTTTAAAACCTTTTAAGTTTGTAGTTACTTAAAAAAATTATATGAAATTAGGGAGTTGCCTTATTAAAAGTTTTAAAGACGTGATAATAAAAATATTATATACAGGGTGTTATTTAATAAGTGTCCGATATTTCAGAGAGTGATTTTTCAAGTATTTTTAAGGTAAAAGTTCCTATGAACGTGTGGTCTAAGATGCTTCGCTTTCAAGATACAGGGTGTCAAAGTTTTATTTTTATTTATGTTTTTCTGCATAATTTCCTAAATAATGCCGATTTCGAACGAAAATTGGTACCTGGGGGTTTTTGACATGAGAAATTTGAATTTGTTCTTAATTTAGCTCTTACTTGTAGAGGGCGCTAGCCACATGTATATTCTCACTTTCAAAGGCTCATGACTTTTGTACAACCCTGTATTTACATTTTTGTTAAAAGAAATGGATTCCTTAGTCATTTTTACGTAAAAAAGGTACTCTTATTAGATGACGCTAGGAGCAACCGTTTTCGAAATATTTTAGTTTAAAATAATCGATGCATACGCTTAGTAATAAATATGCTAAGTAAAGACCGGCTACTTGATAAAACCGTCATTTTCGGCGGTCTTTACTTAGCATATTTATTACTAAGCGTATGCATCGATTATTTTAAACTAAAATATTTCGAAAACGGTTGCTCCTAGCGTCATCTAATAAGAGTACCTTTTTACGTAAAAATGACTAAGGAATCCATTTCTTTAACAAAATGTAAATACAGGGTTGTACAAAAAGTCATGAGCCTTGAAAGTGAGAATATACATGTGGCTAGCGCCTCTGCAAGTAAGAGCTAAATTAAGAACAAATTCAAATTTCTCGTGTCAATAAACCCCAGGTACCAACTTCGTTCGGAAATCGGCATTATTAGGAAATTATGCAGAAAAAACATAAATAAAAATAAAACTTTGACACCCTGTATCTTGAAAGCTGATCTTAGACCACACGTTCATAGGAACTTTTACCTTAAAAATACTTGAAAATCACTCTCTGAAATATCGGACACTTATTAAATAACACCCTGTATATTTAATAGTTTTTTTTGACATTTAGCTCCTTTAAAATATTTCTCCCTATGTTTTGGATCTGAAAATTCGGCGGTGGTAAACGGGGCGCAAGGTCTTTACTAAAGTTTTATTGAACAGGTAAATGGGGCGCATGGATCTTGGGGTCAATAAAATCGTATAGGTAAACGGGGCGCAAATGTTTTCTTTAAAGTAAAGGTATCGAAATAAAATGTTGGTCTATTTTTAAAAATTTTATTAATTACGAAACATTTATTGCATCAAAAAATATTTACATATTATACACTTGACAAATACGAAGTACATTTTACAAAATGTAGTCTACTTATTTCTTTTAACCTATATTTATTCACAAGTTTTTCCAGTGACCCACACCCCTTCTCGGGAAGGGCTGGCGCCTCATTTACCTATGATATAAACGTAACCTTACAGGCGTGCAGGTAAAAGAGATATTTTCGCGCCCCGTTTACCTCCGTCCTGAAAATTGTAGTGTAAGTGTCTCTTGAATACTTACTATTTTAAAGTGTTTTCTTTTGATTTATTATCTTTTTTAAATTTTACTACATACCTTTAATTTTTTATAGCTCATTGTTATTTACTGTATAAAAATTTATATTGTGTAATTGTTTTAATGATAAAGTTTTCCTGTCTTTTTTCTAATTTTTTTCGATTACAAAATTCTAAATATGTTATTTAACTTTTGGGACATTCAACTTATAAAACTTGTAATACTTATTTAATGATAAATGCCATTATCCTAAACGCATTTTTTCATCATAACTTATTAATGATGGATGCCATCATGCACAGTATCTGCAACACGTGGCCCAACAACAGCCAATTGCGCACTTTCGTGTCTTCTTGTTATCTTTTTGCCAATAACTTATTGATGATGGATGCCATCATCCTAAACGCATTTTTTGGCATAACTTATTAATGATGGATGCCATTCATCCTAAACGCATTTTTATCATAAATTATTAATGACTGATGCCATTACATTATCTGCAACACATGGCCTAATAACTGACCAATTGCCTACTTTTGTGTCTTTTGATACCTTTTGCCAATGCCTTGCCATTAAAGAGTGTTGGCAATGCCAGTAAATTAAATGTACATGGCCGGCAAAAAAATGTTATATGAGTATTTTTCGAAAACGTTTCTACCTAATATACTATAAGCTTTTTGTAACACTTACCATGGTATTTTGCCTGCAGCAATGTTAAACTACTAATAATCGTAGCCCTATGCGACGACTTCTTTACTCCTAACTCCTTAATATCGGCCTCTGAGAACTCCAAGAGATCCTCCACTCCCTGGAATTTTCGAAATTTGGAGCATATTGCTCCAATTCGAGATCTTTGAGCCATTGCAACACGTCTTTATGTTTTGGTTTCGGAATGAGACTGACGCCATTTTCTTTGGCTAATCGAGATTTACGGAGGGAAGAGAGCCGAATCTAGTCCAACTAAGATCTGAAAAAAGAAATCTATGTGTATAAGAACGTTTTTTGTAATATACCTATATAAAAGTTGTCATTTATATACTAAAAAAACATTAGATCACTTTAAAATTGTGATTACTAAGTATACAGGGTGTTTAAAATCATTAGTATTGCTAACTTTTTAATATAGGACATGCTACTTTGGTTAAATTAACAGAGAATTGTATTTATATTCACTAAATATTATGTAAAAAAACAATGAACAAAACAAACAAAGACATCAGTTTATTAAGCCAAATTTTCTAATTTTCAAAAAGTTATTAGCTTTTTATTATCTCTTATGATGTACAGGGTACGACAAAAGTATGATTTTTTTAAAATGAAATACTGTATATACCCAAGCAGCAAGCTGACGTCTTATTGACGTATCTTTTTAGTCATTTTTGGTCACATTTGGTCAGCAAAGATGTCATAAGATGACGACAAAATGACGTTAAATTGACCTCCTAAGTCACAGACAAAAGACGTCCCGTTAATGACGTCAAAATTAACGCATATACTGTTTTTTAAGCTAAGCTAAAATGATGCGATTTTTATTAAAAAATTGAAATAGGAAAAACTCCTTACTGCTTGCAGTTTCCTTGCACTGCAAGCTCGCATCTCTCGGGACACTCTCAGTGGCGTAGCCAGGGTTTGAGGGCGGGAGGGGCAAAGTTGTTTGGGCGCCTTATTATTTTTAAATACAATATTTTCTTTTAAATAACTGCCTAAAAATACCACCCCTGTACACAATAAAAGCTTTTCTTTTTGTTACATTTTTTCTTTTTTTGAAAAACGGCACTTGATTTGACTGATAATTAAAGTTTTTCAGAATTATTTACGTTTATAAAATACAAAAACAAAATATATATTAAAATGTTTGTAGCTTTTCTTTAAAAGACTGTCTAATAATACTTATTTAAGCAAGACTAAATTCAACTAAATACTACCCCTAATGAAGTATTTTTGTTCGGCAGTTCCTTATACAATTATTGTTATTCTAACTGTTGTTTTGTCCTGTGAAAAATATATAAAAATCAAATACTATTTTGAAAATTTATTTTTTTTTGCGAAAGGGGCGCCAAGTCAAGGGGGCGGAAGGGGCGACGGCCCCCTTGCCTCCTGTGGCTACGCCACTGGACACTCTCTAACCTAGAGATGAAGATTTTTACACTAGCCGAAGATATTTCTTTCAAAGGCGTTAAAAAGCGAAGATGTGAAATAAACATAGTAGTTTATTGTCCATTACGCCATCTATTGGTAGAGTTTGTTCCTATTTCAATTTTATAAAATTATTAGTCTTATTTTTTCTGTCATATAATATTTTGGGGATTTTGACACGAATCATATAATGTCACAAAATTTTTCTGGCGGGTTTTCTAAACATTACGTCATTAGATTTTTATGAGCTAGTATGACGATAAAATGACGTCAAAAGACGTCACTTCAACGACGTTAAAAACACGTCGTTAAAATGACGTTAAAATGACCTCATAATTTTGGTCTGGTGATGTCCTATGACCAAAAATGACTTAAAAATGACGTCATAATGACGTAATCTTGCTGCTTGGGTTCTTATACTAATAATAACATCTTTCAAAAACTGAAAAAAATTTGTAAATTTCAATGAATATTATGGATATATTTCCATAAACCATTAAAGATGGATATAATAAATATGGTATTTTTGTAACGCTCTTTAAACTGTCGTTTTTTATGGTAGGTAAATATACCATTTCCATTTAAAAATGCAAGCTTTTAAAAACTTTCAGAAGTAAGTAGTTATTAGGGTATTAAAAGTTAAAAATTTAGGATTAAATTCTACAGTGCTTTGTCTTAAGTCAGAACTCCTCCTTTTAACTTTTAAATTGTTCGGTATTTTTTAATACAAACCATTTTCACCTACTACAAAATGGCGGTACTTTAATAATTAGCTAAAAACCTGATTTTGATGGAGATATTTCCAAAACCAATAAAGTTAGATATATTTAATAATGTATTTTTTGAAAGATCTTTTAAATTTTAATATTGGTGATAATATACAGGGTGGGAAAAAGTATGTATATTTTTAATGACGCACCCTGTATTTTTGTATCATCATTAAAAATATATTTTTAAAGAAGGTTAAAAAAACACGTAAAATATACACCTAACTTTCGGAAATATGGCCATCCAATCAAGTATTTGGGGTATTTTTAAAGCACCGGCGTAAAGTACCCGTCAAAAGCTTTAAAGTGTGACACAAGACTCCACTTTTTAGGTATATTTTTTTCAAAATGGCGGCCAACTTTTAGTTTGATATTTATATCTGTCATTTCTTGCCTACAATTGTGTTTATGTTAACTTACCAAAGTCTTCAAATTTTTATGAAAAATACCAAATAATTTAAAATTATGAGGCGGAGTCCTGATTTTAGACACTCTCTGTATATTATTTGGCACTATTCCTGAAATTAATTAAACATCGGGATCAAGTGATATGCAGCAAAACGTACTTTTTTTCAATGGAATGCTATTATTTTCATTTTTATGTAGAAATGTCACAAAGTAACAAACAACTAAGTTAATTTTTCACATTTAATTTGATTTTGAAAATAAATAACCCTGTAAATATCAAACTACATTAAAAAGGTATATTTAATCCGATTACTTTTTAATTTAAAGCTCTGCTTTTAAATCGTATGCTAATTTTAAAACCTTTTAACAAAAATTAATCCTGTTATGAACGTAGGTGGATGCCGATCCTAAATGGTAAGCATGTTTTTTTTCTTGTAAAGGGGTAATAAATTAATTATAGCTTAAGTATCCAAATACAGGGTGGCCCACCATATTCGACACGGTTTGTAGCTGGATAACCATGAGGTTTTAAAAAAAGTAAATACTGAAACATATACAGGTCGGATAAGGCCACAGTATAAAATTATTTTAGTCTATACAGGATGTCTTAAAAAGTGTGACGTATCAAAGTTATATTTTTTAAATGGAACACCCTATATTTTTATGACGGTTTTAGATTCTACATAAAAAAATAATTTAAGTTTGTTAATAGTACCAAGTGTCTAACTTTATTCGTTTTTGTGATATTTGATTTTTTTTCAAAATGCAGGGTGCAATTAAATTAATTTTATTTTAACAATATAAACTCCTTAAACTTTAAAATTTGTTACAAGATTAGGAAAAGTCTGCCTTATCATACGTAGGTCATACCGAGATCATAGATTATACAGGATGATCAAAAAATAATTTCAATTTTTTAGAAAGTCAAATAGCAATATCTCTCCTATTTTAAATGGAATACCCTGTATTTTTTACACCACATGATGAAAAACCAAATGCTCTTTCAAATGGTGTATAGGTTGCCTATACCTATCTTTTATACTTTTAAGTAAATTCCGCTTTAACATATTTTTATTCCAAATGTCTATTTAAATGTAAGTAGGCTGTGATATTATATAGCTATGCCTATTAATCTAAGCCGTTATTGCAAAATATAAATTTGTTGGAAAAAGCACAAAATTTAAATGATTTTGTATTATCTGCCTTGCTTATAATGCTACTTCCAATAACACTTATTTCAGCTGAATGTGGTAATGATAAAACTTGTGTTTTTAAACAATCCTAATAACGCCTCTGGTCAGTTATGACGACATTCTGTGATTTATAACTCGTTTCTTCCATTATCCATAATCACATAGTGTCAAATTTTTTAAAGCAACTATTAAGGTTATCAAATGGTTTCTTCTGGAATATTTTTCAGGATTAACTCTAGACTAAAGTAAACCATTTTTTTACTTCCTACCAGTATTATATCATCTTGTTGTTGTAGAAGAAGGGTTTTTATTTAAAATCCTTGAAATTTCTTTTAAACTGACCAAAACACTAGTAGTCAATAAATGGTCGTTGTTATTTTCCTATGAAAAATATTGTGTCACAGCCAACTTTAATTTAAATAAACATTTGGACTAAAAATTTGTAAAAACAGATTTTACTAAAAAGCACAAAAGATAGATATAGGCAACTTACACACCATTTAAAAGAGAATTTTATTTGTCTTCATGTGACGTAAAAAATACAGGGTGTTCCATTTAAAATAAGAGAGATATGGCTATTTGATTTTCTGAAAAATTGAAATTATTTTTTGATCAGCCTGTACAATATTTGATCTTGATTTGACCTACCTATGATATCGCAGACCTTTTCTAATCTTGTTACACAGTTTAAAGTTTAAAGTGTTAAAAGTGTTAAAGTAAAATCAATTTAATTTTACCTCTGCATTTTTCAAAAAAACAAATATCACAAAAACGAATAAAATTAGACACTTAGCACTATAAACAAACTTGATTTATTTTTAAAGTAAAATCTAAAACCGTCATAAAATATAGAGTGTTCCATTAAAAATAATAATAACTTTGATACGTCACACTTTTTTAGGGTATTCCATTTAAAAAAATATAACTTTGATACGTCACACTTTTTGAGATACCCTGTATAGACTAAAATAATTTTATACTGTGGTCTTATCCGACCTGTATATGTTCCAGTATTTATTTTTTTAAAACCCTATGGTTATCCAGCTACAGACCGTGTCGAATATGGTGAACCACCCTGTATACCTCCGGGAGAAAAATAAATAAAAAAGTCAACGATTTCTTGAAATATTAATAAAAGTTTTTATTTGCCAAATGTACAAACATTTTCTTAATTAAAAATCTTGAACTCCTAAAGTAATTTTAAATACTTTTATCTTTCATCACTCAATAAACTTGATTACTTCTTTGTAAATATTCTTTATAAAGGCGTATTGCCAAGCATTTTTTTTTATTTTGGAATTAAAAAATATTTTATATGCAAAAATATTTATGAAGAATGAAAGTCTTGATGTGGATAAGATCGCTATTAAATTGGTCACGAAATATATTACTTACTTTAAAATCATATACAGGAAAACTTCGAAGGGTACTTATCATAAAGGTGATGTAGGAATGGCAACATTACTTAACAAGTCGGTATTATTTTAATATCGATAGCAAAATATAAAAAATTACACAAAAAAAACATACAGGGGTGTGTCAAAGATTAGTACCAATATTTTAGGAACGTATTTTTAAGGTAAAAATAAAACTCTTTTTCTCTAAACATTGGATCTAAAATGCACCTCTCCGAGTTAGGCCACCCCACTAGCTTTCCAATAAGCACAGAAACAGAACAAAATGTTACCAGTGACCAACACAAGTCACTGCATATACAGAGTGTCTCTAAAAGTCCGAACAAAATGTTACCACGTAACGTGCGTGCAAAAGTTTTGGCACAAAACTCATTGTCTTTAATTTTAACAAAAACAAAATAATATCAAGTTGCCTTTGAAAACAAAAGTTTATTTACTTTATTTACTGTCAGTTAAGATTTATTTATTTTGAAGTTTTCGCTTTAAGATGTCGTATAAATTAGAAATAAGAAAAAGTATCTACAAGTTAGTTAGGCGGATACCCAAAGCTGAAATCTGTCGAATATTTGAAAACATTTCACGCAGAGCCATTTATAGAACAATAGCGAAGTGCGAGCCGGAAATACCATGTCTGAATCTCCCAATAAGTGGAAGACCACGTGCATTTACCGCACAGAGGTCAGAGAGATTGGTGAGAAGAGCAAAAAACCAGATTGGAATGTCAACGAGGAGACTGGCAAGGCAATACAGATCTTCTAAGAGTACGATATCGTTGGAATTGAGGAGGAATGGTCTTAAATATCGAAAGAGACGTAAGTGCTCCAAATACTCTCAAGCGCAGCTTCGTCGTATACCAAGATGTTGTCGTCAACTGAGGCGGGTACATTTTGCCAATGAAAAAATCATTATTTTAGATGACGAAAAGTATTTCACTTTGAGTAATTCTGAAATAAAGGGAAACGATGGATTTTATACGGACAACGTAGAGGAATGCCTTGAAAATGTTAGATACAGACATAAAGCGAAATTTGCAGATAAAATCCTTGTCTGGTGCGCATTTTCTAACAGGGGTGTATCCCGACCTTTTGTGGGAAGAGTGAGGGGTGAAGCTTTGAATAGTCAGAGCTATATTGATAACTGCCTTTCCAAATTGCTTCAGTTTGTCCGCGAACATCATGCTAATGACGATATCATGTTTTGGCCAGACCTAGCATCATGCCATTACTCAAGAGATACCCAAAACTGGCTTTGACAACACCACATACCTTTTGTTCCCAAAAACGATAATCCTCCAAACTTGCCGCAGGCTCGCCCAATAGAGGATTTTTGGGCTGTACTGTCTAGAAAGGTTTATCATGGAGGCTGGGAAGCACAAGATGAGGAACAATTAAGACGGCGAATTTATGAGAAATTAAGAGAAATTGAACTGAATTCCGTCCAGGACCTCATGAGAGACATTCGAAGAAATTTGCGTCTGGTAGAGCAGAATGGGCCACTCCACATAATTCGATAGTATAGTTTAGTTAAGTGTTGAGTTGTAATTTATGATAACTAGTTAGTGTTTAAATAAATTTCTTCATTAAAAAAAACGATAAATATTGTGTGCCAAAACTTTTAGGACATACGTTACTCCTTGGGCAAAATAAAACGATTTAACACAATTTACCTTAGTCAAAAGTTTATTTTGCAAGATACAGGGTGTCAAAGTCTCTATTTTATTGTTGTTATTTTAAAATTATCATTTTTTAATATTGTAATTTTTTACAAAGATTAGGCTTAAGAAGTTTTCTAGGGTAAATAATCAAAATTTGCTAACGTTTCTGTGGTAAAATGTAAAGGAGCGACCTGCAATCCTTTGCTTACGTTAAAATTGTCAAAACTCTTTTTCCTCTGTATTTTATAACTTCGATAAAAAAAAATATTCCTTTATACTTATTGCACAAGAAAGGTTTTTCCTAGGAAATATTGCTAGGAGCAACAGTTTTTGAGATATTTTTTGATTAAACGTTTTATTTCATACAAAAATGTTCTATTGCATTCCTTCACACTTTATCTAAGCCACTTGGCAGTCTCTAAAAAGTCGGTACAAAATGCTACCACTTAATCTTTAGACCAAAATACAACAATTTAATGCAGTAAACCTTGTCGAAAAATTGATCGTCTGCGATATACAGGTTTTTAAAGTTTCCATTTAATTTTTTACTTTGACACCCTGTATCTCACAAACGATCAATTTTTTAACTAGTGTAAATTATGGTAGATTGTTTCATATTAATGCAGGCAAAACAATGAATGATTATATTTTTACGGACCTTTTAGATAAACTTAAATAGTTAAATAAATAGAAATACTTTTTTTTATGTGAAAAATTAAACCTTTAATCTGGAAATATCTTAAAAACGGTTGCTGGTAGCGATTTTAACTAGATATACCTTTTTTAAAGAATATAAGAGAAAGACTTTCGTTACTAAAGATTATAATATACAGTGACACAAAAAGTTATGACATTCTAAACATAAGTAACTTCCTCTTTATTTTACAACAAAAACATTAGCAGATTTCAATTCCACAGTCTAAAAAACCTCCCAATACCCCGAATCTTTTGAAGAAATTTCTAATAATAACAGTAATATTTAAAAATAACTAAAATTAAATGAAAATTTTGTCACCCTGTATTTCGCCAACGAGGTAAATTGCGTTGTGGTAGCCTTTTTGTACAGGGTGAGCCAAATTCGATGCTTTTGATAGGAAACGCATGTTTCTGTATGTTTTACAAAGAAACTGACCCCATTTGCAAGCTCAAATTTCAAGCCAAATTTACTAGTAAAAACCGCAATTCGGTATCTTGCGTTGTTTACTCGCTACAGCGTGTTTCCTAATTTCTTGCGTTTTCTTTAATCCTTTATAAACCGTTTAAGTTTTAAATATTTTTTAATTTTGTAAAAAAAAATTAAAGCAACTTTTTAGGCAGATTGCAGATATAATTTTAGTTTTTTTCTAGGATTGTGCATTTTTGATTTATTTATTTATTTTTGTAAATTTTAAATGGAACAACCTGTATATTTTGTCACTATTAAAATGGTTAAAAAATACTGGACTTTTTATACCTTCGATACTAGTACACCTCTTATTTTGCAATTCCGTTGTGGTTAACCTTATTATGAGACTGCGCAGTAACGCAAACATAATCCGGTATCGTTATTAACCATACCGGACTCCTTTAATTACGGATTAATACCGAAGAGCTTATCGTTATCGTTATTGTTAAGCTGCGTGGTTGCCGGATTGTAGAAATTTTAATATCAATTATTTAAGAAGGTTGAAATTTTAATGCCGTATTTATTAAAATATCATTGATACAATAGGCTCTAATTAGCGAAAATCCATAGCAGTAAGAAAAATAAAACAGTGTAAAGAAATTAAAACGGACTTGCATTTTTAAGGATGTTTTAAATCAGTAATCTAATTTACATGTCACAATCTGGCACACTTGCTTTTATTCTACGACCAAACCTAACCTTACTTTTTGTGTTTTGCTTTTTTGTTTATACTGTATTGTTTACATCTACTTTTCAAACGAAATCCTGAGAACTGTTTGCATATATTTAAATATCAAAAATATAACTTATGGAGGATAAAAGTCAGTACTGATTTTTTGTTAACTTTAAAATCGGTGAACCATAGGCAAAAATAAGGGTATGTATCGAAAGCGCAGACGCAAGGTAAATTTCCTAAAAGAGGCTGCAAAATCTCTGTCTAAAACTGCTTCCGTAATCGTTATGTTTAAAGGATATTTTTCTAATTCTTCTGTCTTACAGCTGCTAACAAGCTTGTCTAACAGCTGACATCATAAAAATATAAATCGAAAAAATAAAAACGCTTACCGTCAACGACAAATGACCTTAAAAAAATATAACATAAAAAATGGTAACTCCCGTTTTATAACAAAAATGCACAATACTTTCAATTGCAGTTAAATTAATCCTTCACATGGTTTCCACACATATTATTGTTATTGTTATTAGTATACATTTAGTCAATTTTGTTTCACTTTTAACCTCAAATTCGGCTATATTTCCCCCTCTTTGTTTTTCAACCTGTTAGACAGTGGCTAGACATTTCCCGAGGCCGCTTACAATCGCTGTGAGCTGCTGTAAGACTGACGTCATTGATTTGTCAAAAAAATGAAAGTGCTTACAGCCGCTGTAAGCAACTAACAAAGAAAATATCCCTAAAATAACGATAACCATAAGGAGGCCAAAAGCGTCTCTTATTTTAAGAGGTGCAAAATGTCTCTATTTATCGCGCATTTCTTCGCTAAACCAAGATGCACCTGCTCCAAACAAGGTCATGGTCAACCTTTGTTTAATACGGGTATTACACAATTACTTCTTAATTAGGTTTAAATATTTTTATTTTGCCAATGTCGTGTTTCTTGTTTTCTGCATGTCAGTCGAGGTAAAAATTTACTAGATGCAGATTTTAGCATCATAGAGCTTTTATCCTATAATTATATTACATCGCCATGTTATGTTGATGGCAGACAGTGCGTATGTGTGCTGAATTTAAAAATGGGATTAATTGTGCTGAACATTTGCATAATTTGTATAAAGCGGCATTAGGAACGTCCTGATGCAGCCTGATAAATTGTAAAATAAACAAATATATTATGTGCATTAAAAACAATATATTTTCTCCGCATGTATCCATCAAAAGTTAAACTAATAGTCCCTGGGTAAGGGTTTAGGCTACCCAAAATAGCTATTTATGTATCAAGGGCGTTACTAGGACTTTAATGCCCTGAAGGTCAGAAATAGCCCGAGGGCCTCTGGCCCGAGAGATTTCGACCTGATGGGCATTATAGTCCAGTAAAGTCCGTGGTGCATACTAATGCTTTATGTTTTACCCAAAAAGTAGTTTTTCAATGACTAATTACATTATTTATTTGCAATATAAAAAATAAGTTGCACCTGTACCTGTATACGTAAGTAGATAATGACTGGTGTTAAGTTTGACTTTGATGTTTCTATCAGTTAGTCAGTTGGCATTTTTATTTAACGATTTGCTCAAAATGGAAGAAATTCCACAAAATATAAGAGAAAAGGCCATAAAAGCGACCGAAAATCTTTTGCCAGTTAAATCAAGGCAACAGTATGATCGGGAGTATGGCATATTTGGTATTTGAAAAGCTGCGAACGCAATTCTTCAAATAACCGAAACCGTTTTAATGGCATATTTTCATGAACTGGTAAGTTATTGATTTTATTTTAATACATATGTTTAACAAACTTTATTATTTTTAGTCGGAAAAATACAGTCCGAACTCTCTCTGGACCAAGTTTTCCAACCTAAGGTCTACGTTGATGGTCTATGAAAATATAGACATTTCGCAATACCATCGTCTCATATCTTTTTTAAAAGTTAAGTCGAAAGGATACGTCCCGAAGAAGTCTAAAGTTTTGGAAGGAGAACAAATATTAAAATTTATTAAGAAGGCTCCTGATGATATCTACTTGGTACACAAAGTCATATTGGTAATGGGTGTTTTTGGAGGTTTAAGACGAGATGAGTTGGTCAAAATGACTATTGATGACATTGAAGATAGAGGAACAGTCTTGGTTATAAAGCTACCAGAAACTAAAACTTCAACTTCAAAAGTTTTACTATCATTGAAGAAGATTTAGGCGCTTTAAATTTAATAAAAAAGTACACAACATTAAGACCAGCTGAAATAAAGGAGCGAAGATTCTTTCTTACCTATAGAAAGGGTCGATGTACAGTACAACCCATTGGAAAAAATACCATAGGAAGCGTCCCAACATTGATCGCAAAATTTTTAAAATTGGATAATGCAGAAGCTTACATCGGCCACTGTTTGCGTCGCACATCGTCAACTTTACTTGTTGAGGCAGGTGCTTCGTTTGAAACGCTAAAAAAAACAACATGGGAAATGGAAAAGCTCTTCAGTAGCTGAAGGATATATAGAAGAAAGTATTTCATCCAAAAACAAAATAATTGCCAATTCAGTTAATTCTGAGGTTAATTCCGTATCGACTATTGAAAATTCTTTAATGGACTGTTCTTCTATACAAAATAGTGTTAGTGCTACCACCGCTGCTACCATCACAAAAAACACCGACCATTCTATAGTGGGATCAGCTACATTTTCCGGGACATTTCAAAATTGTAATTTTTATTTTGGAAATAAAGTTTAATTTTTAGTATTGTTTAAAAGAAAAATTATTTTTGTATAAACTTGATCTTTATTGAGAGAGAAATAAAGTTGGATAAGCAATAAAATTTCCATATTAGCGCATTAGGGCATTATGATAATGCCCGTTATCATAATGCCCCTAGGTGTGATAGCAGGTATTATTGCTACCTTAACATATTCCGTTTCTAAGGTATTACAGATCAATAATAGATGGGTAAAACATAAAAAACAATATATTTTCTCCGCATGTATCCATCAAAAGTTAAACTAATAGTCCCTGGGTAAGGGTTTAGGCTACCCAAAAATATTTTTTATTTCTTTTTTGTACAGGGTGTAAAAATAATTACCACTTATATGTAAGGGTTAGCCGCCCCTGTGTGTGGACTTTATGATAAGAACACTTAAAACCTTTTTAGGGAGGATCCTTTTGCCGAGTCTACCACGAATATTCATACCGCCGTATATGGAAGCGGCGCTTTAACCCAGCCTGTCAATGTCAAATGTTTTCGGGTATCGGACTGGGCGAACGCGTCATTTTTTTGTCGGACAAATTTACCACAATGTTTTATATGCAATTTTTAAACATTGTACCAAAAATCGTAAGTGTTACAGTCACTAAACTATAAGACCCATGGACATGTTTTGGGTATCGGATTGGGCGGGTTTCGTAACTGTAACCCTTACGATTTTCGGTACAATGTTTAAAATTGCATGTAAAAAAAACATTGTGGTAAACTTATCCAAAATAAAACGTGATGCGTTCGCCCAGTCCGACTTAAAAAAACCCCTAAAAGGTTTTAAAGGTGTTTTTATCATGAAATTTATTTCATTACTGGCCCACGGACTATAAGAAAAACCCCAAAAAATATCTTATGTCATATTATCATGCCATATCTAATGTCTTATTATCATTCAGAATCTTAATTTTTATTTATAAAAATCTATGAGCAGTGTAAAAATCTTACTTTTTAAAGGTATTTTTCTAAATATAGTAACAATTCAATAAACTTAAATGAATATATCAGGTATTGAATACCGGCTATTTTTTGACCATTAGTACTTTGGGCTTTTTTTATAATCATTTATAAATAAAAAAATAAAATAAATAGTAAATATTGACAATTTTCTTTAAATTTAAAAACCCTGTAGTTTAGAAAGTAAGATGTTTAGATTAAATATTTATATGAAGATTTGTCATACGTTTTATTAAAGAATCTCTCGGTAGAGTTACTGGACACCGTGTAAATTAAATTAAGGTAAAACAAAACACTAATACTATTATTTACCTTTGCTCCTATAAAAATCAATGAATTTTGATTAAATGATTTCTTATTCATTTTACATTAAGTACCAACAAAACATTACACTGACTTTAAATTCACTTAAACCAAAGTTTTAAAAACCACCATATAACATACATTCATCAAAAAATTAAAGAACATTTTCTAACAGTACTGAAATTACTAATCTCTTAAAACTGCAAAACTATTTACAAAATATGTTGCAATGACGTGACAACGTTACTAAAACGACTGCAGAATCACATTTTTTCCGAAAACAAAGGTGATACATCTGTTTGATAAGTAGATTAATCTATAATTACTTATTTTAGGAAGGTCAAGAGTTTCCGATTTGCTTCGGGAGGATGGAATGTATAAATGGGTTATAAAGTTTATATTATTAAAATAAAAATATTAATAATAATAAAAATATAAATATATGAATGGTTGTAGAAGGCCGGACTATATTAATACCAAAAAGGAAGATCTAACACAGCAAAAGTACTACAGACCGATCACCTGCCTCAATACGAGCTACAAGGCTTTTACTTAAATTTTGTATTCTAGAATACTAAGTGCAATAGATCCTATTCTCTCTGATATAGGGGAGCAGCGAGGAGGAAAAAGAGGAATCAATGGTTGCAAGGAAAATCTCTTAATCGATAGATGCATCACACAAGACTCAATCCAATACAAACGCAACGGACTTGACAAATGTGCAAAACTTAGGTTGGTGAAGGGCCAATATGGTAACGAATTAGAGACTGATCAACTTGCTGACAGTGCGATTCTCCGCCCGCTAAGAAATAACGAAACGATATTTAGGTATCGACCAAAATCGTACTCAGGATGTTAAAGCTGTAAAGACCGAGCTGAGAAGCAATAACAGGCAACGCTTAAGAAAAATATGGAAGTCCGAACCGAACTATCTGGATTGAATAAGGTTGCTGCAACTAACATGCTAGAAGTTCCTGTATTGCTTTATTCGTTTGGAGTAGTTAAGTGGACGCGAGAAGAGTTGTGCGAACTGGACGTTAGCACACGAAAAATGATGCATCTTCACCGCAGCATCCATCCCCGCTCATCAGTCTCCCGCATTTATCTATCACGCCATCAGGGAGGTCGCGGCCTTTTAAGCTTGGAGTGTATGAATGATCGTTTGGTTTTAAGTCTTGGTTGTCAGGTTGCCAAAAGCACGGATCCATTGCTGCAGTTAGTAAAAGAACATGAGATGGCAATGTTGGAGCATTTTGTTCAAGGCAGCCGAGCGAGCCGCGGAGAAATTCGGTCTCATATTTGAAATAGATTCTAATGACCACCAATCACTTATAAGACAGGAGTCTAGTGCTGTAACAGCGGCAGTTAAAAGAGCCGAACAACGGATGCTCTTAGAAGATCACATCAATAAGCCGCAGCAGGGAGTCTTTACAGAAATATCAATAGACTCGATCTATCTCGAAAGCTTACGTTTGGGTTTTGAAATCCGCCGAGCTTAAGTCTGAGACCGAAAGATTCTTACTAGCATGCCAAGATGGGGTGATAAACACATTGGTGTACCGAAGCCAATTTTCCAACGTTCTTGACACCGCATGTCGAACCTGTCGACAGCAACCCAGAAACCCTTATGCATTTATTGTCAGCTTGTCCAGTGCATGCTGTCAATAGCTACATCCATCGGCATAATGACGCTCTTCGGGTATTTTACTATCACCTAAGGCACTACGGCATCGATGAAACAGCAATACTGCCGTTTGCTCCCGGAGACATTGAGGCAGTAGTGGAAAATGATAACTGTCGCATATACTGGAATTACGCGTTCCGAACAACGCATCAAATTCAAGCGAATAAACCCGACATCGTTCTCCTTGATAAGACAAACCACACCATGTATGTTATAGAGTTCTCCGCCCTAGCGGAAACCAACATCGATATAAAAGAACAGGAGAAACGAGCCAAATATCAAGATCTTCTTGGCGAACTTCGGAGGCTCTATCCGGAGTATACCGTGCGATTGCTTGTCCTGATAATTGGCGTTTTGGGAGGCATGAAGAATAACATATTAAGGGAAACAAGGTACATTCCAGCATGTCAAAATACACCCGAACAACTGGTGATGAAGATGCAGAAATCTGTTGTCCTTGGATCCCTTCGTCTGCTGAGGCAAATGAATTTGGCCGAGGATCACTGACCGAGCCTTCCGCACGACGCTCTATGGGGTCGGAGCCATGAGATACGTCGTGTCGGATTTTTAAGAGATTATATACTTATAAATCGTATTTGTTAATGGCTTTGTATGAGGAAGATAAAAAAATTAACATGCAAGAAAAACTTCCTAATTAATCTACCACTTGAAGGCTTCTTTACCCTTCTGAGTAGCGATCAGACATGTCGAAATACAAATAATTTACGAAAAATTAAAAAAACATTTGTCACTGAAATTCCTAAAATTTTAAATGTGGTAAATTATAACTCTATTTAGGCCAAAAAATATATTTTGTAGTAATTTCAGATCTGATTATTTCTTTTTTTTCTTTTGAAAAAATTAAAAAAATATTTTGTACATGGGTACTTTTTTGCAATTTAACGTTTTCAAACGGAAAGTAACCAAAAAGTGATAAATATGCAAAAACTCTCCTATTTTCCATTTACCTATACTAAGTCTCGTTTTGATATGTCCAATACTCTAAAAGTTATGGCTTGTTTAATAAATTTGTTGACACCCGGTATTAAGGCTTAGTTTTTTTAGGTTGGTAAAAATTTAATTTTTTAATTCTCCTTTTTTTAGTTATTACCATATACATATGTATAAATAGGGTCTATAAAAAAAACTAAGTTTTAAGGACGCAGAGCAACAGTTTTTAAGATTAATCTATAAATACACACTAGCTATGATTCCCGGCTTCGCTCAGGAGTTGATATGAAAAATTTAATTAATTTTATAGCGTCAACAACACGTGGTTATTATGCTGTTAAAATGTAGCTTATATGACACGTTCGTAGATTTACCATAGCAGCGCCATCTATTGATTACTTACTCAACCCAGTCGAACAGACAAATAATTAGCAATAAATTAAAATTGCGACTATAATTTGAGATTTAAACTATCCTATCTCTCAAGTTGGATCGAACTGCACATGGTGTGAGAATTTTATTATAATCGGTTAAGTGGTTTAGGAGTCCATTGAGGACAAACATTGTGACACGAGATTTATATATATTAAGAAGATAGTTAGTCATCTTTATATCAAGCAAATTTACATACATGTGTCATTAAAAAGCAAATGCAAATTTTGTTAAAAGAGAAGAATTCAAATACCTAATTAGTTTTAAAAATATGCTTTTATAAGGTAGTATTTAATTTTTTTATACACCAGAGAGGTGTGATAGTAGCAGTTAAAAAATAATCATACCCAGTTATACACCAAAATAAAATAAAAGGTAATTACATATACAATTTTTTACTTTAAATAAAAATACTTTTAATATAGCGACAGTAATAGTGAGTAGTTAAACAGATAATTAGAACTTTTTATCAGACTGTACAGGGTGTCCCATTTTGGTTGTCCCTTATGGGAAACTTGGAAACCATAAGAGATATTAAAAATCTAATACCCCATCCTCGAGCTCTTTTTGGAGAAAACATTTATGGTAAAACAGATCATCGCTATCGCGAAGCGTTTCAGAGATACAGGGTGATTTTCGAATCTGTCATCCCTTAGCTCAGGAGACATTTCCGTAAAAAAAACAAAAATAAAAAAATAATAAAAATAAATTTTTAATTAATTAATTTTTTGTTTTTTTTTTCTACGGAAATGTCTTCTGAGTTGAGGGATGGCAGTATTGTTTTTAAAGAAAAATATAAAACAATTTAAAAAACAGATAGAAGTCGCAATGCGTCTTTAAAATCATAATTTTTCCAATATTTGACGTAAAAAATTTATTAAACCACCTACTATGATATATTATTTTAATCAGAAAAAACAAGCAATTTAATTACCTAATAATTTATAGGGTGTCCCTAATAAAAAAAACATGTTTGGGTCATATGTCAAAAATGACAGCTCAAAAAATTTTTTGGCTACGCCACTGGATTCTACGGAAAAAAGTGTCTTTATAATGTGCAATTAGTTTTTTCGTATCTGTAATAACAACAAAGCTACAGCCTTTTCAAAAGTGAAAAATCGAGAATCACCCTGTATCTCTGA
The DNA here is from genome assembly GCA_014170235.1 of Listronotus bonariensis. NCBI lineage: Eukaryota > Metazoa > Arthropoda > Insecta > Coleoptera > Curculionidae > Listronotus > Listronotus bonariensis. The sequence continues at coordinate 36,345 of JACEGR010007929.1, forward strand.
AACGCTTCGCGATAGCGATGATCTGTTTTTACCATAAATGTTTTCTCCAAAAAGAGCTCGAAGATGGGGTATCAGATTTTTAATATCTCTTATGGTTTCCAAGTTTCCCATAAGGGACAACCAAAATGGGTGTGAAGTGGAAGTGAATTCTATTTAGAACGAGTAAACCCGTATGATTTCGTTATCTGTACTTTTATTGAAAAATCCTGTAAAACCTTAACTTAATATTTGGGGAAAACCTTTTCAATGTCAAAATTTACTTATTCATGGTTATCCCCTCTCCTCACGAACACAAACGTCAACAATTTTAAATGGAAAGAGGGTCCTTATCTTGAAGGCTTTGAAATTCTTTATTTAATGGTCTTTAGTTTTTTAAATTTGGTATGGTCTTAACTTTTTTAAATTTGGTTTAGCAGTTTCTAAGAAAATTTAACCCCAAATACCGGCGTCCCTAGCCGCTGGCTTACTCCTATACCATTTTTATTATTTAAAATATCAAAATAAAATTTGGCTCGTAGGTTTATTACATAGATGTGCATTGTTTCACTAATTCAGGGTTTTTTAATTCTTTCCGTTTAGCGGAAAACGACCCTTACTTTTTATTTGAAACGAGACATCCGGTATATTTTTACCCATTTAAATAAAAAAATAATATTTTCCCACGACCACATATGAAAATGACATAAAACGCACTCCTTGATTCTTTAGAAAACGAATTTTATCACACGCGTGTTGAAATCTACTTTTCAACACTAGTGTTGAAAAGTACATGTGACAGATGCTTAAATTCCGTTTTAAAGATATTTACAGTATATTTTTAACAAACTAAAGGTTTGACTTACCAGTGCTAACACATTATCTTTTTTTAAATTATATTTATTTTAGTTTTATGTTTAAGGGTTTATTAGTTTATTTAAAGACATTATTTTATAGCAAATGCTTTTAATAATAATAGGCAACCCATTAAACAATGGAAGTGTCTAAAGCTTCGAATGCCAAAGTAGGGATCTCGATTTGTTAAATTTTAACCTAACCACAAAATGCCAGGCGATGTTTTTCTAAACAAATCATACCTTGTTGAAAATGGCTAATATCTGGTAAAATAAAAATAAAATTGCCATTAAATTAGAGTTGAAATTTAATTTAATCCATTTGGGACTGTAAGTTTTGTTTAGTGATAAGGTGTTTTTCCGCGATATGAAAAACTTAATTAAAGAAATTACAGTGCATACACAAAAGCTTGTGTTTGCGCAGTTTTTCTCTCTGGGTAGTCCGGAGTGCATATAGGGTGTTTCCCAATTTACGGTAAAAATTAAAGGTTGTTTTGTAAGATAATAAAATTGAAAGTTGAGATTATACTCCCAACTCGGACCTATACTTAAAAAGGTAAAAGTTATTATTTTGTTTTATTAATTATAGACTTTACCATAACTTTTTAGCGGTTTTTGTTTCAAATATATAAAAAAGTGTTTGAACGACAACAGATGGGGAAAGGTCGCTTCTTATTCGAATCTTACACTAATTTCATATCACTATGTGGAAGTAATAACAAATTTTAAAGAAAATAACAATAACATTTAAACTAACGACTTTTAATGAATCTGGTGTCTTTTAAATTTTTTCAATGTCTTTGGGTTTCCAGAGGCAAGTAATTAGGTTAATTTTATTTTCATTTTCTTAAAAAGTAAGTGAGATCAAAAAAAAAAAAAAAAATTAATGACAAAACAAATGTATTTTTTTAAGCAAAGAAAATATGAATATAAAAGACAGCCCAATCGAAACCGAATGAGGAATATGTAAGATAATTTTTAAAAATTTCAACACCCTGTATTTTAAAAATAATGTTATTTTGGGCCTTTACAGTGTGTCCACGAATGGACTTTTAACTCTACCTCTAAAATTTTTTTATTTTTTTATTACGAAACAAAAAATCTTAGTCTAAAAAGCTAAAAGCCATATTAAAAATGCCCTATGATATACAGGGTGATTCAAAATCGCAAAAATAAATTTTTAAAAATCAAAAAAAAAAAAAGAAAAATATATTTGGAAACTACCTAATACAAAAGCATTAAAAGGTAAGTTTTATACATTTTTTATCATTTATGATTACTCGGGAAAATTAAGTGTTAACTAAAATAATCTTCACATATGCAAACATTATTAAGTTAAGTTAAAATGCATGTAAATATTATCCAAAGGGTAACGATTTATTTAACAAAAAATTAAAATTTCTATTACGTATTAGTATTTAAATAAGTAAGTACATACAAATATATTCATAATAGATTTTTTTATATTGGCAAAATACCATTTTCGTAATTTTGAATCTCCCTGTATATCATAAGGCGATTCTTTTTAACGCTTATACTTTAAAAAATCTTTTTAATTTGTTCTATTTTGTTAACCTTAATTTTTCCTGAAACCATAATCAATGGAAAAAAATTATTTTAAACTTTTAATTACTTTTTTATTTTTAATTATTAATAATTAATATTAGAATAGTAGGTAGTATCAAAAATATATTCATTTTTTTTTCATTTTTTTTCAAAGTAATATTTTGCAATTTTAAACCACATTGTATATCCTGCAGCGATTTTTTCTTTTCTTTAACACCGTTATTATCTTATTTAAAATATATCTTGTTTTATATATATATATATATATATATATATATATATATATATATATATATATATATATATATATATATATATATATATATATATATATATATATATATATATATATATATATATATATATATCTAAATAATGTCGTAGGTCAAAAACGGACTATTAAATTAAATACCGAGTTATATCTTCCTAGTAAAAAGATAGTTATCTACAAGTTCCCTATTTAAACTTTTTTTCTATTTTAAATATTTACTGAGCTACGGAAGAAAAAAAGTGGACAAAAAGGTTTTTGGGAAACATCTAGTAAGCCATGATTATTTTGAACGAAATAAAAAGCGATTTAAACTAAGCACTAAAAATACAATTCTTTTCCCATTTAACCATTTCTGTAGCGGCAGATCACTGTACTAAACATCGAAAATAGTATACCATGTATAATACATTTTAACAAAAAAGAAAAGTATTTAAAGGCCTCAATAAGAAATATTTTATTCTTAAAAAAAATCGTAAAAAAACAATAAAATAAAACGAAACTATTTACATATATTGTGGCACAGCAATACCGTATTTGTTATTTAACATAAACATTTATTTAAATTATATAATTTTTAATTAATATATCATTTACCTGCTAAACTTTATTATTCATTAAAAAGAAATCTGTTTACGGCCGACCGAAGGAAAAAACTGTGCAGTTAAACCTGATTGCCTCACACACTCTCAGGTCTCAGGTCTACCCGAGTAGTGTTCCGGCCGACCCGGGAAAAAACTGTGCAGTTAAAACTGTACAGTTATACCTGATTGCCCCACACATGCTCAGGTCTCTCTGTGGGCAGCGTACATTTGTGGCGACAGAGCGAAAGCCATGATTCATAATCCAAACTAAATTAATTAAATCAATAAAATTAGTGGCACATTAAGTATGATGATTTTAGGGTCATTAAAATCTGTGTAAAGAAATTCAGAGTCATTAAAAATGTATAACAGTACCCCACTGTCAAAAAAAATAAGTCGCTTTTGGAATTTATATGGTTTAAATACACATTAGAAATTAAGTAAAATTTATTTATTGAGATCCTGGGTTAAAAAAACTAAACAATTTGTTGGCCAATTTTAACTGACGATAATTGGGCACTATAAGCTCTTTTCCCGAATACTTGAACTTGCTTAACCTCATCATACCCATCAGAAAGGTTAAAGAAGCGTAATTTTATTGCAAGTAAAATATAAAGAGCACACATCAAAAATATGTCAGAGATATATTTTTTTAATTCCAATTAAAAAGAAAAGAGTCAACTAACTAGAACTAACCTGACCGTGACTTCGGGCACGTTGAATTTTATTTAAAAAAATCCACTAAGAACTCGGATGCGTAAAGTTGAACAGATAAGCCGTTGTTGCCAAATGTTCAGATTAAAAGTGAAGAACTTTCGAAAAATTCAAATTTTTGTTTTTACAAAAACAAAAAAATACAAAAATATTTTATAACAGCGCCATTATATTATGATTAAGAACAAATAGGATGTAAGCCAAAATTTTTTTTAATCATAAAAACAACAGAAAACCCTATACGGCACATTTACCGTTCCGTGTTATGTCCGGTTTCATGTGTTTATATTATGTTGTTAATATTTTTATGAAGATATTTTTTACTTGCGCGCCTTGTCGGCTTTTTAAAAAATAAACAGTCAAACGTTCCAGCCGCTTTGTATCCAACACAAGATTTTTACTATTTAAAGAAGTTTATTACCTGTATAAATTTAGATATAAATATTCTTATATGGATTTAAGGATTCTTTAAAGGCGGCAATTTTAAAAGTGGCTTAAATTCTGATTAATTACTTTGCATTTTTACAAATTTCAGTAAATGTCAAATTTTTAAATTCGTCATTTATGGATTTTGCTCGCGGGCGGCAGCAATACATTTTTACTGCCGCTGAGAAGAAATAGTTAAAGTAATTTGTTGAATACAACAAGGATCGCTGTTTTTGACGTTTGCAGAAAATAGTACTTATAGGAATTGTTTTATAAGGAGCAAAAGTTACGTTTTTGCTGAGTTTGTAGAATTTCTCGGACGAGTGCAGCGAGTCCAACAAAGTACAGACGAAGCAAAAAAGTGTCTTTCTCTCCGAATAAAACATGCAATTTTTCATCAAGCGTAAAAGTTCATTTGAATAATACTTAATTCTTTTTATGGAAATATTATTCCAAGGTTTTTGACAATGCTTTAGCGGCACTAAAAGTATTTTTACTGTCGCCCAACAACGTCACTAAAAAAAAACAGCCTACTTCGCATTTTTACAAATTTCCATAAATGTCAAATTTTTATTGCGTTCTATTATTTGTCGTTTATGGATTTTAATTTTAATGCCGCTCACGGGCGGCAGCAAAAGATTTTTACTGTCGCTGAGGAGAAATAGTATAAAAAGTGACATTTTATTGTTTTTGTTAAATACAACAATGATCATTATTTTTGACGTTCGAAGAAAAATACATTTATTATATGTAATTAAATCAAGTTTTTTTGGCTGTTAAGCATTTAGAATTATTTTTGCCTTGATTTTTGCAAAACGATACAACACAAATCTCTTTATTTAATAAAATTAAGATTCTCTCATCCAGAATGACGCTGAGGTTCAATCTGTACGTGCCTCAAGGTAGGAAAATGCCTATATAATTTGTAGTATTTACATAAATTAAAAATATCTCAGTGTTACTAACTAGATTAACTCATATAGAGTCAGGTTAATTTGAAGCTCGATTCAAAGCTCGATTTGAAGTCAAAGGTACTTGCACAAAAAGTTTTTTTCCAAATGTGCCCAAGCAATACAGAATTTTTTAATAGTTTTGGTTATTATTATATTAAAAACTTTATTATTTTAACCACCAGCTAATAATTACTTTAAAAATTATCTTCGTTAGACCCAATATTATAAAGTTGTAACTCGAACTTTAACACGAGGATTTATTTGCTATTTTGTTTGACATGTCAAAGACATGTGGCAAATTTACAAGTGAGAAATGAGTATGCCATTATATCATGCCCTGTATGTTTGGTCGATATAAAAGCATTTTATACTGAAACAAAATACGGAAAAAAATGGACACTCTCAAATTTTATTTCTCATGTAAATTACCATTATAAATCTGATAAAACTAAAAAACAACTCTAAAAATGTAAGTACGGGGAAAAATAACACTCTGCTAACATTTGTCCAAGTAAATCCACTTGCAACAAGATCCTATACTCCTGTTTCGACTGACAATATTCCTTCTCTTAGTTCTGCCAGTTTAGATACTGAATCAAGTTGCTCACGTACTGAAGAAATCTCAAATATTACTAAAGGTAATATAAGCACCTTGTCAATAAACAAATCAACCTCTCCTTTTTGAACATGATCCACTACTGTTTGTGTTTATTTTCTATCTGATATCAGCTTGAGTGCTTTAACAGGCAGTTACTAAAAGTCGGGAATTTTGGACTTTAATTGTAAATATATCAGCTACTACTTCATTTAGGTGTCGGAATTGTTGCATGAAATCAAGCATGAAATATGTTTAAAATCAATCTTACAATTCTAATAGTAAAACATATATTTGGTTGACAAATCACACATTCTGTTTTTACCAGCAGGGTGGGTCTTAACAAACAACAAACAATGTTATCCAAGAAATGGCTTGAGAAATCGGGAATTCTTTGCGAATTCGTTTATTTTTACCGCAAATTCAGGATTTTTTAAAGAAATTCAAGATTTTTTCCGGAACTTCAAAATTTTCTGAGGAAAGTCAGGATTTTCGCTAAGAATTTAAACATTTTACAGAAATTCGGGAATTTTTAAAGAATTACAGGATTTTTAGAGAAATTTTTCAAGAATTCGAGAATTTTCGGGATTCGGGAATAGGTGTACAAAATTTTAACTAGTGAGACACC
>JACEGR010007930.1:0-42889 GCA_014170235.1 Listronotus bonariensis
GCAACAGTGCCGACTTAAAAATGATCACCCTGTATACATTAGAAAAATAGTTTGGGATGAATGAAACACAAAAAAGTGTGCTAACCACTTTTGTAAAAACTTAAAGATAAAGTTATTACTTTTACTTTTGGTTTTGGCACAATTAAACAAAAAACAAAATGACACTTTTTAGAAACGATCGAATTGACGGTTTGCACATTTGGTTTTTACTTTAGAAGTTGGATAAAAATATGGTTTATTTTTGATTCTTTAATTTCAAAAGTTATGTTTATTTTTTTAATTTAATATTCTACCTAATCAACATGTAAGAGAAGAAATTATTAAGGCATGCTTTATTTTTCTTGCCTGTGATTACTTTACCGTGAAATGGCCGTAATGCGAGTTTACACCAACTCTAACCGTTATATTGCGGGATTTACTCTGTACCGTAGATTTGTTGTCATATAAAACAGATAAATATCAAAATACTGTTAAAATATACAAGCAGACATTACGTAGGGTTTTCAGAGAACAGCATTATTACACCTCCTAAAATTTTGTTAAAAAGCAGCATGTGATATCAACAAAGAAATACTCCTTGTTTTTTATTATTTAATTTTATTTTTGGTAACGTAGTTTTTGTTTTTAAAAATTTGGTAAAGTCTTTTTACCCCAGTTGTAGCACAAAAAACTACCTACTGGTATACATAAAAAAATACAGAATATGGGCGTCACACGTTTATTTTTTTTTATTTAATTTTTTTTATATATTATTTTCCATAAAATTCTACAAAATATTAATGGATAATATTAGTTTTAAAGAACCAGAAAAAATATCATGGAATTACATTATTTATTTTAAAAATAGATATTAAAATAATCCATTAAATTATGTTAAAATAATGATCCCAATGTGGTTGTTAAAAAGCATTTATTCAGCTGAGCTAATTACATTTTAAGAAATAATTGGTAATTATTTTATAGTCTTAAAAACATCAAATTCATTAAATAAACATGGTTACAATATTACTAACCAGAAAAGGCATAACTGTGTGCTGGCGTATTGGAAATCGGGCATTTTTTAACCTGGTTAGGAATATTATTACTCAGTTCTAAAAATTAATTAACACGTTAGGCATTTTAAAACGCGTATCAATTATTTTTTAATTTGTATTCGTCCTATACTGGTATAGGGTGATACTGTACCGGTATTAGCATAGCGCTCAACGTATTATGCCCAGTTTTACAATTGCGGGTTTAGTTTAGGTTTAGTTAAACTTAACTGGTACATAAACTTATACATTTAAAATATATTGCTGTCCCTTTTGGCATTAACTTAACAGCAATAAATTTTTAATGGGCAGATTCAACCACCAGTTAAGTTTAACTGAACCTTTACCGAACTTTCAATTGTAAAACTGGACATTTAACATGCTTGTTATGGAGATTCCAACCAAAAAAAAATGGATCTCTGTACTTTGATGTGTTCTTTTAACGCATTGTTCATAGATGTATAAGTTAACATGTTGTAGTGCAATTTTTGAACATCCCGAAAATCCAAAACTCAACAATATTACGTCAAAAAAATACCAAAACTACTACGGACACACATCTAATAAACTCATGACGCGACACTGGCTTTAGCTTTCAATATTACCGACACACGCCGCACTGAGTGATAAGGAAGGGAAAACAGCATCCCACAATAATTGTGCATTTTTGGGCTTTTCGCTGAAGTGTTCCGACATAATACTACTTATCTGGACTACTGTAATTTTCTTTCTTTGACTTTTTCGTCTCTCTTATACACTATATGAGGAGTATCTTTTCAAAAAGGGATATATCAGTTTTATCATATTTTACAGGAAATTAAAAAAATGTGTATTCAAACATACTTTTATCTTCATAAATCGACATAACTTATGTTTAAAAAATATGTAATAAGCCTACTAAAATAGCACATTTTTATAATATATTAGGCTTTTAGTTTGGTTAATAAAAATTGAAAATATCCCCTTTTGTTTTGTATGTAATAGTAAATATTCCCATTTTAAAGCCTTGGATTCAAGAAACTGTAAGAATTATTTGTTTTCTATCTGGTTAATCTATTTTTGATACTAAGGCCACGATTTGTTTTATATACAGTGTATCTATACGTAAAATGGTGTCAAATAAAAAACATTTTTGTTATTAATTTTAAGAAGGTAAATATTAGGTAAAATATAACAATCAAATAAACAAAAAGGTAATTTTTGTTTCGTAAAATAGCTGTATTTTTTATATTATTGACAGTTGCTATAAAAAAATATATTTTTTTTTTAATATGCAAAATTTTTTCATACAATATTTTTTAATTAAACTTTGTGTATAAGTGCAATATATTTAATAATTTTAAAAGACAACCAAAAATTATTATTTTTAATTAACTGGTAACAAAACATAATAAATGTATTGCACTAATGTAGAATCTTAAAATTTTACCTTTATTACAGTTTTTTAGTAAATAAACAAGTTTTTATAAAAGTGTTCCATATGACGCCAACTTATATTGTAAACACACTGTATTTTATTGGAAAAATCAAAATTAACGGATTTTTAAATAAGAGTAATATACAATTAAAATAGCATTGGCTTTTATGGCCACTACCGCAATTACCCTTTTTATAAAACAGAAACAGGAGACAGCAGCAGCCATGGTATTTTTGTAGAAAATATTCTCTTTTGACCGGAACACAGTTTTAAAATGTAATTGTCTAATACCGTTTTGTTTTAGTTAAGGGTAAAAAAATATGTATTTTATTATGAATATTATTATCTCATATGTAATAAAAAAGTAAAAATTTAAAAGGCGTATTTCCTTTTAAAAAGACTATCCCCAAATGATAAGTTTTCACCAAAAAATAAACTTAAAAATATTCCCTTTTGAAAAGATTTTTAAAAAATATCCCTTTTGTTCGAAACACGGTTATTTAAATTTATTATATTAATAAATAAATACCGTGTTTCTACTGAGATTAAAAATACTATAACAAAAACCTTTTTTTTAACAAATTGTTTTATTTAAATGAAATAAAAGTGGTATTTACCGTTATAAATATATTTAAAACAGACGACAAAGGCTTAAAGTGACAGGTTTAATATTAAATTAGCCGGATTTTAATGACTCCTAATGGCATAAAAATCGTATATTTTATTAACAAATCATCGCATCATATAAAAACGGATTGACATTTCACTATTTGTTTTTAAAATCTTTTAAAACGCAAATATTTTGTTTTTGTTAAAGTTTTCTTTTTAAATTATGTTCTTAGCAATGCAAAAATTTTAGCGTAACATTTAAATATAAAATAAAATAGAGGTGTTTTATTACCAAGTTCAAAAAACAGTTAAATTGTCTCTGGTTAGTTTCCTTTAAAATTATGGATTAGAAAATGTATATATTTTATTTAAAAAAAAAACATTATTTCCGGTGGAAGTAAAAAAGGCTGATTAATTATTTAAAGGTTGAATTTGCACAAAAACTAGATGGGCTATTAATTATATAAAAAGAGGGCATAAACTACCACGTTAAAGGGTTTTTATTATTTTATTTAATATATTTTCATTAACGGGATAAACATACCACAATAAAGGTAATTGTTTTCACTTTTAACTAAATACACTGTGTTATTTTGTATAAAAGGATAAAGGTTCTTTTCTTATAAACCAATGCCTATACCTAAAGCCTTCATGCAAAAAACTTATAGGGCCAAATTTCTGTAAAGAGTTTGTTTTTAACCAGTTCTCGAAAACGCACCCTTCAAATGGTAGCACTCCGAGGTTTTTAATAGTTGGGGGTCCATTGACCATATAAAATAATAAAACCCCTTTAACGTTGTAGTTCCTTTTTAAAGTACATAATTAGTAGCCTAAGAGGCTAACTATTTTTCCCGATTTTTGTTTTTGGCAATAATATGTCCAATCAAAATATAACAGTTAATTTAAAAAATGCCCCTATGTTTCTCGTATGATTTTGGAAGATGCAATTTTACCGAATTTTATTTATTTTTTTCGGAAAACCATGCAAGCTACGTAAAAATAGTAAAAATAAAAAAAAACATTTTTAAATGTTTCATCTAAAAAATATAAAAGTAGCAGAAACGAAGCACTTTCGGATATAATAATATGTTTATATAAAAAAGAATATAAAATTGACCCAGGAACACGCCGTTAACTTACCTCAACAGGAAAACTCCCTGTATAGTGGCTTTCTTTAACGCCCTTCCCCCTTTAATTTTTTAATTTATTTTTGAACAAATCAATTTTAAAAATTTATACTTTGGGAGAAGGAAATTATTGCAATATTACTATATTTTCAAATAAAATTGACAGATAAAAATTTTAAGATCTCACTTACTACAAAATGGCGGTGCTTTAAAAATTACCTAAATACCTAATTTAGGCCGTATTTTTATTGTCCAAAATCGTTACATTTTTTGGTAAATGATGACGTTATCAACGTCGCGTGTTTAACCGTTTTTGAAATAGGTCGGAGAACGCTGCAAAGAAAAAAGACTGCTTAAAAAGACAGATTACAAGTAACCTGACGGCTGTTATAGTTGTGGATAATACAAATACGGAAAAAGAATACTTATAGAACAAATAAATATGAAAAAGTAATTAAATGCCTGAAAAAATTTAGCAACTTGCAAACTGCCTTAGGCAACAGGAAAAGTGGCGGTAAAAAAATTTTCGATTTTTTTACCACATTTATAATAAAGTCATTTTTAAATACGGGTTAAAACGTCTTTTAAGTTGTTGACAATAAAAAATACGGCTTTGATGGTCATATTTTATAATCTTAAAAAGTTAAATTTACCTTATGTAGTAATTTCTTAAAGCTTTTTTAAAAATCTCTTTAATGCTAATACTGGTGGTAATATAAAGAGAAGAACAAAAAGTATAAATTTTTTAAATGACAAACCCTGTATGGTACAATACCATTAATATGACCTTTAAAAGAGCTTTAAGAAAATACCACATTAAGTGCATCTAACTTTATTAGTTGTGGAAATATGACTATCCAAATCAGGTATTTGGGTAATTTTTAAAGTACAACTTAGGATCTTCAAAATGATGTGCCACAAAACCTGTTTTCATTTATACTGTGTAAGGCTTTCGCGGCCATCTTCTGCTTAAGTTTTTTGAGCTATTCGGCTGTCGTTGGAGAAACCTGTGAATCTATAAAATTATTAAAAATTGACGACAAAACATTTATACCCCTTAGCTTTTAGAAATAAAGTTAGAGAGTAATATTTTTCTTAATTTTTGCATTAAACGTGTGCAGTCAGATAGACAATCGAAATTAAGAAAACCTTTGCTTTTTCAAAAAATGTATTGATGTAATTTAAAACCTTTGAAGCTACCCTGTAAAAACCTAAAAATGAAATTGTAATTAAATACTTTTTTACTGAGCGGGACTTTTATAAAGAGGCACTTTTTTCTTAGTGTAAATATTTAAAAAGTTCTTCATTTGGTAAGAACTTTTGAAGACGGATGCTTTAACTAATAAATTTCTGCGTAATAAAAACAACATATGTTTCTTAGATATTATCTTATTTAAAAAAATAAGGTTAAACTATGACAAGAAAGTTAAATTTTAAAAGAAATTATACATAGTATATTAAAAAAAATATTTATGACCTTACGTCATTTACTACTGTTATATCCCCTATTTTAAAAATTCCATAAAACTAAATTTTAGAATGCGCATATTGCGGTTAGTAAAGATTTTATTGCTAATGTAGAAACTAAGAATTAATTTTGCTATATATATTAACTTTAAAATGCTATCAATCTTATGAAGGCCATTAAAATGAAATTTTTAGTGGTTTATTTCTTTAAATAACTCACCATATAAAATATAAAGATAATAAACCCTAAAGTTTTGTTTGCCTTATGTGCCCGACTTTTTGATTAATAAAGCAAAAAAAAAACAAAGTAGCCAGAATTCGTTAAGGCTAACATAGCTTATACAGCGTGTCTACTTAAGTTCCCACCATATAGAAAACTTTTTATTATTAATTTTACGAAAAAGAAGTATTCTTTATAAAAAGTTCTGCATCATCTAAAACACAAATGAAATCATCAGGTATTAATTTTTGCAGTGATGTACAAAGTATGTCAAAAAATATAAACTTTGCCTAAGAGAAAGGTACCTTTATTTTTCAAAATATCAAAAATTCTTATAAATAAAATATGTTTAGAATTAAAAATACCATTTAATGTGCAAAGTTTTTTTTGTTGTAACAGAAAAAAATTATGTTTGTACATAATTGCATACTTCTTTGAAAATTTAATACGTCAAGAGAGCTTAAGAACTATACTGTAAAAACAGCAAAAAGTCACAAGTACACTGGTTATCGCAGAAAAAAAAGTTTTTTCGTTAATATTACCAAAATTGCATATTTAAAAGTTATCTTTAATCCTAAAAGTCTTTTCTTAATGTAAATGTTTAATATTATGTAAAAAAGTACTTTTCTCTTAAACAAAATTTATATTTTTTTACATACTTCGTATACCACTTAAAAAAATTTATATCTAATGATTGTATTTTGAGTTTTAGACCATGCAAAACTTTTTATATAGAGTAACTTTTTTTCTTAAAATTAATAGTAATAGTTTTTCATATGGTGTGAACTTAAGTAGTATAATAGGATTTTTAATAGTAAAAAAAAACAACAAGTCGGACAAGTTTACCACCATGTTCATGCAATTTTTAAACACTGTGGCAAAAATGTTACAGTTACGAAACCATAAGGCCCATGGACATTTTCTGGGTATCGGATTGGGCGGGTATCGTCACTGTAACCCTTACCAGTTTTGGCACAATGTTTAAAAATTATATGTAAAACAATGAATTTCCTACGTTCTGTTAAAAATCAATCCAATAATTAAAAAAACAGTTTTTATATATTTTTTTATCTTTTTTTTAAGACCCATTTTGATCTCGAATAACTCTAAAATAAATAAAGTAATCAAAATTCAAATTTCGCAGACACTCGCGCTGGCGAAATGTCAGGGATACAAAATCTACAACGACGGCTGAATAGCCCAAAAACTTTAGTTTAGTATGTGACATTTATTTTAAATTAGACATGTCTTTAAATAATCTTAAAAAATTAAAACTATCTTGCAATGTGTTTATTTTTTTCAAATAACTTTAAAACGGCTAACAATATTTAGTTTTTTAAACGTAATATTGTTAAGTATAAAGATGTGCATTGCACCGGCTCAGTACCGCTTTGTATTTGTAACAACCTGTATATGGGAACCTATTGTTAACTAGAAGGTTTTTTTTTTTAAATAAAAGCCTACATTATTTATTATTAAAAGCATTTGTTTTATAACTAAAACCATTATTTAATAAAATTAAATTAATTTTTAATTCTACTCTATTTGGAAAAGCTGTACTATTAAATTATACTTTTTGATGATGAATGAAATTTGAGTATATTTTATACATACTAATGTAAATACAATTTAAAATAAACGTAAATTTAATGTTACCAAAGCCACAAAATACATTTGCAACAATAGAACTGCACGTGTACTTATTAGCCCTAATTATAGCGACATCATGATTGAAAATGTGACAAATCCTTTAATTCATTGTTATCAAGTTTGTTCAATTAGTCTTATTTTGATTAATGCGTTTACCTTTTAATTTAGTGACAGCATATTTATCAATTAATTAATTTATTTATTTATTTATTAAATAGTTGTAGCTAGAAATTAAGTGCTTCTAGTTTAATTCAAAGGTTGCCCTAGCACAAAATTTGGCAACTATAAATTGAGAAATCACCTTAACCAAAAATGTAGTTCATTGATTAAAACAGTCGGTAACCCTAGTTACTACAATAAAAATGTATTTTTGGCCTAAAGGTCACTAACCAGAGATACTTGCTAGTTAATTATAACCATATAAAGTGTATACTTTGGGCACTTTATATTGAGAAAAATACCAAGTAAGTATCTATGGTTACTGAGTTATTAAACCAATAAAATAGATTTTTTATTGTGGTACCTGGGGTGACTAAGTAAATTGTAAAACAATGTAATACATACAGGGTGACCAACCAACAAAAAGTAGACTTTGAAATTTTTCAAAAATTTGGTAGCATAATGCAGTCAGTGGAGGACATACAACTAAATAATTTTGACAGTTTTACCACTTCCAGTTATACCGGTTGTAAATGTAAACTGTCTTATTTTAAAAGAAACACCCTATATATTATTTGTCATTTAGGTTCTGGAAAAAATTCTAAACATAATTTATGTATAGTGTTCTATACTTGGGTCCAACCGTTTTTGTATTTTAAATTTTATTGTCAAAAATAACGTTTGCGAGCCATTACATAATAATATTTTTTTCTAAACAAAAGCCTTTAAATGAGTTAGTGTTGGGTTTGTCGTAAAGAAAAAATTCTTTAATAGTCGGGATTAATATTTTTACAATTAATAAATACAGAGTGGTCAAAAATAATCGTTTAAAATTATAACGACAAAAACTTAAGAGTCAATTTTTAAAATGGAAACCTCCATCATTTTTTAATTTATCCCAAAGAGCAATAAAAATAAGTCTAGGTTTGTATAGAGATGTCTTTTAAAAAAATTTATTATTTTTAAAATGATAACAAATTTATTATTTATCTATTTTAAAAATACTTTTAAGTAAGTTTGGCTTCTAGTTCGCCCTGACCACGAAATGATGGACCTTAGCCAACTACAGCCTAAATGCCTATACTAAAAAGAAATTGTTTAAATAGATAAATAATAAAATGTTAATATTTTGAAAACCATACGTTTTTGGATTAAACTTCCTTACACAAACTTATCCTACTTTTTTATGCTTAATAGGATAAGGTAAAAAAATGTAGGTTTCCATTTGATAAAAATGACTTTTAGGGCTTTAGTGTTAACCACTCTGTATTTATAAATTGTTAAAATATTAATACATTATACTATAGAAGGTCTTTCTCTAGAAGAAACCCAATCCCAACTAATATTTAGGGTTTTTGTTTAAAAAAATGTATAGTTATGTTATGGCTTGCAAACGTTTAAACTTAGGTATACAACACTAATTATAAATTAGGTTTTGAATTTTACGCAGAATCAAAAAAGTAAATAATGCAAAGTATAGGGTTTTCAATTTAAAAGAAGAAAGTTGACATAAACTTCCGGTAAAACCGGAAGTGGTGGAGCTGTCAAAATGTTTAAGTTGTATGTCCTCCACTGACAATGTTACCAATTTTTAAAATGTTTTAAAGCCTACTTTTCGAGAAATCGATTACAGCAATTCCCGGTGGAACATTCTGTATTTTGTTCAGGTGTTTTTCTTAATTTATAGTGCCAAAGTATAGCCACCGTGAGTAAGATTTACCTTATTTTATCTTTTTGTTTAATGTGTCGTCTTTTTCATTGGGGGACGTTGTATAATAAGCAAAGTGCGTGTCATAAAACATAAAATTAATTATTAATAAAGTCATCTTACCATTTTACTATATACCGGGATTTGATAGTCATCTTTTTGTAATCCCTATTTTATTTTTAGCTTTAATTAACCCATTAAAATTAAAATATTATGTTAAAGTAGAATTCTTTTTAAGCAACTACGTCCTAAAATTATTAGTTTAGATTGTAAAACCAATAAAAATAATTTACACTTTTGTTTTATAAAGGAATTTAACAATAGGTACGGAAAAGTAATAAAATATGAATTGTTCTACAATGTCCTAACCTAATGATATAGAAAATAGGCAAAGCTGGTAAATAAATTTTAATAATACATAAAACAATCAGCACCAACTAAAATACGTGTTATATTTGCTTTGAGCTAAACATTTTTTCCTGTCCGAAAATGCTTTTTTCTGAGATACATGGTGTTAAAGTTTTAAGAAAAAAATGTTATTTTATTATAAATTTTCATTTTTTTTTTTCATATATTTTTACAAAATTTGTTTTTTTTGACAATTAAATTACATTTTTTGCTGTAAAAGTGTATAAAAAAATAACCGTTCCAACAGGATTCGTGTTCATTTTTTTTCTAAATAGTACGCCACTCGTTTCTCTTAAAATTATTATTATTTTTAAAATTCCCATTTACTTTGAGGTTAATTTGTTTTTCCAATATTTTTCCGTGCGACAAGCGCTTTTAGTTTTAAAAAAATCATTTTAATGCATGCCAAAATCGGAAAATGATGTTTAATTTTCAAGTTAGGTTTTTGACTGTGTCATAGCTTACTTACAAACTTTTTAATAACAATAAAATTGTAGTTCTGTAAGCATTTGACCTTGCTTTAATACAAATTGGACAAAAACAAATTTTACATAAAAGAAAAATATCAGCGATTTTGCCACGCATTAAAATGGCTTTTATTTTTTTTTTTTGGGAAAACCAATCGTCGTATGGAATAATATCAAGAGATAAAAAAACTCCAAAGTAAATAGATAATATAAAAATAATATTGAATCATAGAAACAGCAGTAACGTGCTATTTTTTTATATATTCATTACAAATCGTGCTCAAACACCACTGGTAAATATAATGTAGGGAAAAAATTTTGTAAAAATATCTGAAGTAGTAGGAAAGTTAGGATAAAAATAGACAGCACCCTCTATCTCGCAAAAGAAAAACATTTTCGGACATATTTAAAAATATATATATTTTCTTGCAATTTATTAACTTAAAAATAACCCTGTATATTATTTAGGTTGGCCCAATTGTCAAAGAATGTTCAATATTTTTGTAATTAAAAGAGATATAAATAAAAAAAGTTTTATATAAAAGTTGTAGAGTTTTTACACCTAAATGTTCTATAAAGATTTTAATGTATACAGACTGTTCCAAAAAATATGGCTACAAAGCTAGTGTTTTTGGACTGTAATACCTATTTTTTTTTACAGAATCGGATTTATACTGGACTTCGTGGCAATGTTGCCACCCTATTTATAATTTACTGATACCTTCGTAAAAAACATAATACCAAAAAATTAGGTAAAAACAGAATAATTTTTTTAAAATAATACTAAGCGAGATTTTAAAGACTAAGGACAACGAAAACAAATTCCTAAAAGAAAATTTAGTAATTCTCATATAGGATATTTTTATAGCCTGGCCAAGATCTCAGCATTTAAAATAATAAGTCCATTTTTTTTTAATGCATCATGTATTTTGGACCATTTCTTAAATTTGGGAATATAAATAAGTTAGGTTTTTAGTGATTTCTTTACTAAAAATGTAAGGTTTTAAAGATATTTATAATTTTTGAATAATTCATGACAAAAAAAGTTTTGTATTTTTTTAATTAAAGAAAACTGTGTTATTTTCAATGAAACATCCAATATATTGGTCAAAATTTTTAAAATTTAATTTTTTTATAAACGAGTCATAAGCGACAACAAAAATCCTTTTTGTTCCATTATTTGTAACGTTAGATGTAGCAAATTTTTATAGTTAAATAATACGCTAATATCCAAAGAACTTTTTAGAAGTCAATAAATGCTTTATTTCTGGAAATAACCATAGCTTATACTATTTTGTTAAAATAAAAAGATGAAATGTTTCGAATAATGACAAATATATGAAATACTGGGTATTTCATTTAAAATACCAAAGTTCTTCTTTATCAAAAAAAAACTTTTAATGGATTAGAAAAAAATCCGTACGTATCTAAAATACCGTACATTTTTGTTATAGAAATTGCTTAGTATATATATATATATATATATATATATATATATATATATATATATATATATATATATATATATATATATATATATATATATATATATATATATATATATATATATATATATAAGCAAGGGCTTACATGTTTTAGCAAGTTCCTCTTTCATTCTTTCTTCTTCTTCTTTCATACTTTTTTGATTTTTTTCTCACTACACCAGCTTGTAAATACTGTATATTCTTTCTTGTACCTGTGCTTCGACTTGGACGGCAACAAATCTAAATTTGCTATTTCGGCTGCTTTTAGCAGGGTTATAGGTAATTCCTTGTCAGAAGACTCCATGGGAAACGTTTTTATTCAAAATCGACAATACTGATCAGAATGTAGTTAAGACACTTTTAATTATCGACGACTCTTAATGACTTTGATCTTTTATAATATGGACACCGGCACCTGTCAAAATATATAGCTCAATATTATTATTTAGCGTTTTTTTCCGTTTTTACCCAATTTTCGGGCATTTTGTTTTTTACAAAACTTCAGTAAATTATAGATAGCGGGTCAACATTGCCACGAGTGCCAACATATAATAAAGTACTCTATGCAAAATTGTATGCTAAATCCGATTTTGTTAACAAAAATAGGGATTAAAGAAAATAATATCCTAGCAATTTTTTTTCACACTTTGTAGTTATTAAAATATTTCTAGAACATGCACATTTAAAACCCTACAAATTCTATACAGGATGTTCGCTAATTATTAGTACTTAGAAAAACCACAGATCCCTTATGCCAAAATATTAAGATTTAAACAAACATACCTATATTTAAATGTTGATAATAAGGAAGATACAGGGTGTCGAAGTAAAAAAAAAATATTTCGATAATTTTTAATACATTTTAAATTTTTTAACAAAAGTCGGTATTTAGGAGTTTTTTGACATAGGTTATTTAGATCTGATAATATTTTTTTTGTGTAAACTAAAGGGGCTGACTACACTGGTACACTATAACATCTAAGTAAACCAGTAAACTCCCTTATGGCTTCTACACAAAAAAGGTATACTCTTTCAGAATAGCTCTAAGAAACCATTTTCAAGATATTTGAATTTAAGTGGTTTAGTGCAACCATAAAATGCCTTTAAAAACAGCGTATGAGGGCATAACTACAACTGCCTCATGATAAACGAATGATTTAATGTATTCTTTCATATACTTTTTGGTTGCACTAAACCTTTTAAATACAAATATCTTACCAACAGTTGCTCGGAGCCATTCTTACAAAGTATACCTTTTTGGTGCAGAAAGCATAGGGGAATTTACTGGTTTACTTAGATGGTACATACAGAGTCGCACAAAAAGTTAAGACCTTTTAGATAAATTTAAATAGTATAGCTAGTTTTCCCTGGTTCCCACATAAAAATTAATATCAGATCTCATGTCAAGAATCCTTTAGATACCGAGTTTTAATAAAATTTTACTTCGACACCCTGCATCTTTCTTATTTTATACTTTTGGATATAGGTATATTTAGGTAAATCTTTATATTTTCACCATAAAAATCTATGGTTTTTCTGTGTACCATTAATTAGCGGACACCCTGTATACTACTTTTTGTCATATCGCGTTAAACAACAGAAATATTGGACTTTCTTAGACAACTGGGTCACCCTGTATATAGTAGGGTGTTTTATCTCTTTTGTTCCAATATTAAAGTACAAGTCAGTATTTTTAGATAAGTACTTCAACCTTTAATATAAGAAAAGGTACAATTTTTCATTTAAAACTGACAACAGAGGCAAACATAATTATAATGATTTTCAATAAATGATTTTTTTAGTCTTTATATCATTTAATATGCACTTGGGTTTCTTAAATATAAAATTGTTTTAATATTTCAATATATTTTAAATAAAATTATACAGACTGTCCACCACGGAAAGGGTCCACGGGAGGGCAACTAGATCAAAAATTAAAAAAATGTTGATATTAATTTTGGCTTTTAAAAAGAAATATAAATCACAAGAATAAAATTTCATTTTTGTGTACAAGGTTCAAAAAACTTTAAACAATAATTTTTCTTCAAAAGTGAACTTCCTTATTTTCAGCTTTGGAAAATATTTTGTTTAGGAAATTTATTTACAACAATATTTTTAATCGATACCAATATTATTACATAATTTGTTCAATCTCTTTAATTTGCCTACAATAGGAACCTAAAATTTAAACACACTTTGGTCACATTTGTTTATGGTGTAATGTGTTACATATGAATGGAAAAGGAGCTTAAACAGCAAGTAATAACATTATAATTTAATGTAAGTTTAAATAAAAATAATTAATTTTTTAGAACATCCGTTGGATATTCTACCTTAAGATATACCTGTAGATACCTGTTAGATATTCGACCATTGCTTTTATTAAACAAAAACAATAAAAAATGATAGTATGTTGAGAACACAAAAACTGTACAAATATTTATCTTTGTTTTTTAAACCATTTCCATTCAGTTAGAAGTAAACCTTTATTAGTATTGGTACGTCGTGTTTTATTTGTTAGGCTTATTCAAAATAATTATTTTAATACATAACAGTTGGCGACGAGGTTTTCTAAACTCACTTTAGTAATATTAAAAAGGTGTACATATTAACGTGGCGTCTAAAATCGGTAATAGTGAAATTTAGCAAAATAACTCCGCCGACGCAATCTAAAACCAAATTTGTAGGACTTTTAGGATCACTAAGCAATTTTGACCCTAAATCTCTAATCTCTCTATATCTAAATTATTTTTTTTTTTAAAAACAAATGTTTAATTTTAGAAACATCTGTCATAAAAAACGGAGGCCCACCGATAATTGGCAGGAACATGTTAAATTAAGAAATAACCAAATTAAAATGAGAAGTTTTTAAATTATAACGTCTAAAATTGTTAATAAACATTTTGTTGCTAACACAATGGTCAAAAATTATCCTTTTATTATAGCCCAGTTTTTACATAAATATGAGTGCATCTTTAATGATAAACTTGAAGCTTTCAACAAATTTAAAGTCCCGCTTTTATTAAAAGAATGTGCAGCCCCAAAATTTTACAAAGCTAAGCCAGTGCCATTAGCTCTTAAAGTTTAAATCGAAAACAAAATAAATAGATCAGTTTATAAAGGTGTTTTACTGCCTACAAAGTTTTCAAATTAGGCTACCACTACAGTGCCCGTTTTGAAGTCAAATGGCAACATCCGTATATGCGGTTACTTTAAAATAACTATGAATCTTCAGATTCTAAATCAGCATTTTCCTTTATCTCGCATAGAATACTTATTTTTTAAGTTACAAGGTGATAAAAAGTTTAAAAAAATAGATTTATCAGATGCATATCGGCAAATTATTTTAGATAAAGAATCACGTAAAATTGTCACCATTTCAACTCATAAAGGCCTTTTTTCATATACACGATTGCCGTATGGCATCAAAACAGCACCGGCTATTTTTCAGCAAATAATGTAGCAGAATTTTTAAACAAAAGAAGTAGCTTGTTTTATTGACGACATTTTAGTTACTAAAAAGAATAATAAGGAACATATCGAGCGTCTAGATAAAGTGTTAAAAGATTGCAAGAATGAGGGTTAAAAGTAAGAAAAGTGTCGTTTTTTTTTTTAATTCGGTAATTATTTAGGGCACAAAATAGACAAAAACGGTCTTTAGACGTCTTATGGAAAGAGTCTTGGCAATTAATAACGATACATAAAACGGTAACCGAATTAAAATAATTTGTTAGGCATGATAAACTTTTATTGTCGCTTTATACCAAATGCATCCGATGTTTTAAAACCTTTATATGGGTTACTAAAAAATTATTCAAAAGGGTGCAGGGGACACCAGAGTGCGCAAATAGTTCAAAAGCTAAAAATATTTTGCTCTCCTTGAGAGTTCTTGCTAACTTTGATCCTAAACAGAAAATTAAGCTAACAGTTGATGCCTTTAGTTTTGATCAAGGTGCAGAAAAAAATTCAGACTGTTTATTACGGTTGCCACAAAAAAATTACACAGAAATAAGTAACAATTTTTTTTTTTAAATTATTTTTAGTTATTCATATTTAAATTTATTGCAAGAATTAAATATACTGGTAAATTTTTCCGAAATTAAAAAAGAATTATTTTTTTGTGGAATGGTTGGCCGAATTCGTGTCCTAAACCGGTTTTTAAATCATATTTTCTTTAAAAAAATGAGACCACTGTTAATCAAAATTGTTCAATATGGGGATATAATATGTTTCAGAGGAGTTGCACAGTACGCACATGGGCGTAGTAAAAATCAAATTGCTAGCTAGGTCATACCTTTGGTAGCTTTTATTAGATGCACAAATTAAAAAATTGTCACAAAATTGTAAATCTTGTATGATTTACTCTAGCAATCCACCCAAAACTTCTTTTACTACTTGGGATTGGCCAAGAGAACTTTGGACCCGTTTACATGCACACTTTTTGGACCTATTTTTAACAATTTTTTTTGGTAATTCAGAATGCAACGTCCAAGTGGCTCGAATGTTTTAAAGTACCCAGCTTGTTAGCAACAATAAAAATTAAAATATTTAGAGAACTTATTGCGAAATTTGGAATGCCACACAAAGTTTGCACCGATAATGCCAAAACCTTTACTTCAGAGGAGTTTTAAACTGTTTTAAATACCTGTGGGGTAAAACATTATAACAGGCGCTCCTTATTATCCTTGTACAAATGATCTTGGAGAAAGTGGGGTAAAGATGCTATTCTAAAAGCGAAATACCAAAATTTTAATGTTGATATTTATTTGGTAATTATTCTTTTTTATGTTTTTTTTACAAAAAAAAGTATATTAATTTTATTTTATTTTTTTATTTATTTATTTGTCCTATTGGTAACCCAATCCTTAAAGAGTTTGTATATTGTTATAAATGCTAAAATGTCTGGTTAAGTGTATTTACCATTTTATGGCTGCCTCTTCGTGTTCAGTACTAAAGTGTTAATGCATAAAAAAAAATAAAGAAAAACATTTTTTCTTAAATTATTGCTCTTACTTTTAATTTTCACATAAAATTTACTTTTAAAATTTTGTAACATTTTTAAAAAGTACTTAACTTCCAATAATGTTTTGCATATTTAGTTATAAATTACCCTGGATGTTAACAAATAAAGAAGCATTTTGTGTTTTTTAGTTTTGAACGACTAAAAGTGCCGTTTTATAGTTTTAAAATTTTTGACTTATTTGTTTGCTTGTTACGCCAATCTTAGGATAAATTGTATATTATAACTAATATTATTAAAAACTTAAATTAAATTATTAAAAAAAAAATATGGGCATTAATATTTTAAAATTAAACACGTCTATATTTATTTTTATTGTAAGTGTATTGCTTTTACCGTTTGACGATCTTTAAAATATTAAAATTCTATTGGATTGGGCATATAATAATATTATTAAAAATATTTTTTAGTAATAGTTAAAAATAGGTCTGTATCTATTTTTGTGTCCAAATTTGTTAGAAAATGTATTGAGATATTGGAAACTATAAAAGTCAGAAAGATGGTTAAATAGGGAAAGGCGTGGGCCATTTAATGGTTAATCTAATGCCGTTTTGATGACGGCTATATCTTGCTTGGTTTTTGAGTTATTTAAAAAAAACTGAAAATTTAAACTTTAGAAAAAGCGCTTTATTTAATTTTATTTAAAATAATTTTTGAAATCTGTAAAAACATTATCTTGGCAACTTTTTAAGAGCAATGCATTTCTGTATTCTGATTTTAATTTTTATTGTTTTGGTTTTAAGATAACATCATCAACTTTTTTCTTTCTTATGGCGGCCATTTTGTTTTTTTGCACATTTTAAAATAACGTATTTTTTCCTTGAAAATTATGTACCGCACATAGGTATTTTTAATTTTTAAGTCAAAAATCGTTAAAATTAATTTTTGGTCCGAGATGGCCATGACTGTGACCAGCTATTAGCTCTAGAAACATTTGGAATTCTATTTCCAATTAGTGCCTATGTTAAAAAAGGTATTATAAGTGTGCCAGTCATCTACGAGTTTTGGCCAAATATGGTATTTTTCCTTAAGAGTATTTCTGCTAATATCAAAAAATTTTATTAAAAAAAAATGTTTGGATTTAAAAATAATTTCTAAATATGCAATTTTAAAAATTTACAAAAAAATATATTTTTTCTGCGATAATGCTGAAAATTTAGGTTTGTACATTAGTGCACTACA
Source organism: Listronotus bonariensis (assembly GCA_014170235.1). Lineage (NCBI taxonomy): Eukaryota > Metazoa > Arthropoda > Insecta > Coleoptera > Curculionidae > Listronotus > Listronotus bonariensis. The sequence continues at coordinate 17,950 of JACEGR010007930.1, forward strand.
TTTCATTATTACAGATGTCATATAACAGTTTTAAATAAACTTTTACATTAATTGTTATCAAAACAAGCAGAATATACAATGTACTAATGGACAAACCTAAATTTACTCGATTTTCGCAGAACAAAAAATTGTTTTCTTTTTGCAATGAGCAAAATTCCATTTTAAAAGTAATTTTTAATTCTAAACATCTTTTCTATATAACAATTTGTGATATTAGCAAAAATACAGGTACTTTACTCTTGAGCAAAAATTACATTTTTGGCCAAACCTCGTAGATTATTGGGACAATTTGATATCTGATGATTATATTTTAGGTTTTAAACTATGCAAAACTTTTCATAGGAAATAACTTTTTTATTTATTTAATAATAAAAAAAGTTTTCCATATGACGCCAGCTAGACACAGTGTATTTGTTAATTATATCAAGCTGTTATACTTACATACTAGCCTTTAGTAATGTTCTCCCTACTTATTCTTAATAGATAAAAATTTAATTGCATAAGGAAGTTTAAACAAAGCCAAAGAAAATATTGGATTTAAAAAATAATACGAATTGTAACACCTTGTGGATGGATTTTAATACATAGACTGCGGTCAAACAGTAAAACTTTTTTAAATATTGATTTTTTAAAATTAATATGGTAATTATTAAATAAAAAATTGAAAAAAACATGCTTTAATTTAAAATAGTATATTGTTAATAAGTGTGTTTTGCCAATTGAAAGACATAATAAATTTGGTTCTTGTATGTTATGCTATGGGTTTAAAATAAGAAACATGTTTTTGAGAATATACACCCATATCTGATAGAAAGTTACAGCTTGATATAATTAACACATATTTTAATGTGCCGATGCACACAAGGTAAATATCCATCTTTGTTTTTGTACATAAGTTTATAAAAGGTATAAATAAACTTGTATTAGCTTTCCTGATAAAGGCCCTTATTGTAAATTAAATGGTAATTGTTTTTAGAGCTAATGGCTTCCGCAAATCGGACGAAAAATTATTTTTCACATTACTTACATTATTCATTTACAATTTGACAATGAAAATCAAAAATAACAATAAAGTATTATACTTCATTTTAATAGGACAAAAAGCTTTTGTAGAATGCGCAAAAAAAAACTAAATGGCCGCCATAAGAAAAACAAAAGTTGATGATGGTATCTCAAAACCAAAACGTCGAAATTAAAATCTGAATACAGAAATGCATTGCTTTTAGAAACCTGCTCTAATATTACTACTTATAATGACTACGGTACTTTTCCTAAAATGCACATTTTCAGTTTTTTAAAATATCTCCAAAATCCAACAAGATACGGCCGTCCTCAAAAAAGCATTAGATTAACCATTGAATGGTTCACAACTTTCCCCTGTTACCATCTTTCTATCTCTTTGGTTTCCAATATTAAATTACATTCCGTACCAATTTTGGACACACTGTTTATAACAAAAATTACCCAGGGCATTACAAGGTTATATAATTAGTATGTTAGGCGTAAAAATGATTCTATTTTACATAAGCCAATGTAGATTTTTAGTGTTTAATAGCACTTTAAACAATAATAAAACAATTTATTTTTTGTTCAAAATAATACTTTTATACTTATACATTTTATTAAAACCTAAATTTGTTAAATATGTCCCAAAATTTTTATTAAAAAAATATTACAAAATACTGCATTTCATTAAACTGTTAAAATTGTTTAACAAAGCATTCGTAATTTACAACTGCTGTATTTTTTTCTACAATTTAACAATTTAAAAAAAATATTTTAAAATTTTGTGTTTGTGGATGTACGTGAAATAAACATATTGTTCGGTTAAAGCTTACTGTTTTGTGTGGCTTCGTTTTGTTTTTAATAGATTTAAAAGTAATATTATTTGGGAAACATAGCTTTCCGCTCTCGACAAGAGGAAAACTGGTTTAAATGTTAATGTGAACATACGTATGCAAATTTATATCAAACTATTTTGGTGTAAATTTTGAATTTAGTAAAACTATATGGTAATTGAAATATAAAACTTAACTGCATAAAGTTATATAAAGTTAAAATATATATTATATTTAAATTTTGTGTATTTTTGAGATTTTATATATAATTTTGAATTAGAATAAACCACTTTAAAAATATTTTACGCTTACTTGATTTTTTGAAGGCAATTTTAATATTGCTTTTAAGTGGTTACAATTGGGAGCAAATATTTTAAAGTGTTGTAGCTGCGCTGTCACGACGGTAGTAATCGCGCTGACACAAAATGTTGTATGTCTCCAAATGTTGTAGTCACCGATGTTACCAACTGTTGTAACTTTTGCCGTTACTAAATTTCGTACGTTTTAGTTTTTGCTTTAATTAAAGAAATTACATTAACGTAATTTTTAAGGGTATAACATAATTGTTATGGTTTTTATAACAATAAAAGGTATGGATAAACTTTAAGGATTTACAATGAAAGGATTTTAGGAAAAGGACATATTTGTGTCTGATTATTATTTCTCAAATATTGAATACAATACCAATTTATTTGCAATGGGATTAAAAATAAAGACATGAATTAATTATTTCCAAGTAAAATAGTAAAGAAACATGTTTTTTACTTGTGTCAAGAATAAAATACATTTTTTATTATGGTACCTAGGGTAAGTGACTTTTTAAATTAATGTAATATATTCTTTGTTTAGGTGTTTTTCTTAATTTAAAGTGTTCGATATTTAAATATTCGCGATTTTTGGGGATAAATCCTATTTTAGACCTTTCGGTCCTAACTAGAAAATATCTCATAAATGTTTGGACCTAACCTTTACTATAAATATTGTGCCTCTACCAAAATGTCTCTCTTTTTCCCATTTTGCGTTTGTTATTATTACTTAAAATAGTTTAATAAAGTGTAGCAAAATATATTCAATAATTAATAAAAGTAAAGCCTATTACTTTTTGTATTTATAGTAGTTAAAATTGATGTTGTCATCTTCATCAGATTAATTAAGAATCATAGTAAAACTTTGTATATGAATTTTTAAAAGAAATTATAAAATACCTTAAATGCAGGCTTTGTTAGGAAAATCACTTAACGTTAAACTCTTGTGTTAAAGATTATTATTTAAAATGATAATGTTATAGCAAAAAAGCTTTTACAAAAAAAAACTAAGATCTTTATAAATTATATTTATAAAATTAGAATTGATATTTTTTTATTTTATATAAAGTAAGTAATATATTTTTTTATTTAATTTGCATTAACAAGTATTTTCTTTTATCCATTACTATCTTGGAAAATTAAAATTTCAGTTTAGGGTTAAGTAAATAAACATTTCTGTGTTAATTTAAAATGCTTTAATAATTTGTTATTATTAAGGTTAATTGTTATGCACTAAAATAAGTTATTTAACATATTTACTCAAAATTAAAATAATAAATAATATGGGTATGGCAATACCCAGATGGTGTTATAAAATTAAAGTAGTAGTTTTATAAAATAAATCACATCCTACCTTTTACCGACTTTTATAAAGCACTTCACAGTAAAAATTAAAACTTTTATTTTGAAGTAGGGCACGTAGGAGGAATACAAACTAGTAGACAACATCCAGTAAAGAACGAAGACAGCTCACTGAATCTTTTACTTAGTCTCTCAAAAACTCCTATAATTTCAGATCTTTAGCTTGTAAGAGACCAAGATTGCGTAATAGTCCCTGGGTCAGTAACGAAATTGACTTTATGATAACAACACTTTTAAAACCGTTTTAGGGGGCTTCTTTTTGACAAGTTTGCCACGAACATTCATAGCGCCATATACGGAACCGGCGCTTTAAACCAGCCTGTCAATGTCAAATATTTCGGGTGTCGGACTGAGCAAACGCGTCACTTTTATGTCGGACAAGTATACCATACGTTTTTAAACATTTTGCCAATAACCGTAAGTGTTACAGTCACGATGCCATATGGTCCATTGACATGTTTTGAGTATCGGATTGGGCAAGTTTCGTAACTCTTAAAGAAACATAGTCAAAGTCTTATACATAAATTTTACCACATAACCCTAGTTGATGTTACGAATATATTTCTTTTTACCTTAAAGTTTAATAGGAAAAAAATGGTAACAATTTTAAGAATCAGAAATGTGTATCTCTTAATAAAATTAAATGTATACTCAATATAAACGAAAATAAATTAACAACATTTTTTTGTGAAATACTAAAACAATTTAATTTAAATTCGTTGCTTTATAAATAATTGACATCTACAAAAAATATAAACTGGTTTTTATTTTACTTTGTTTTGATTTTGAAATTAAATTTAACTTCCGTATCAATATGTATGTTTGTATACAACATAAAATTCGAAACAAAAGAGTTTAATAAATAACCATGACGGTAATAGTTCTGACAGCTTGTCATGGATTAATCTACACATAAAAAACATAATAGTGCAGAGTGAACATCACCCAAAAAAACACTAAAATAAGATAAACCTCTGTTCACTATTAACGGTTGTCGCCTCTGACTGAAAAACGAACATAAATTTGGGCCATTATTTCTGTCGAATCGGTATCAAAAAACAAAACGCACTAAATCTGACCGGTAATAAATTTGTTCCTAATGCGGCAGTAATTCAATTAGCAAGCTCCAATACGTGCGTCCGTGTTCTATCAATCGAAATTACCGATTAGCCTTTTGCGATCCCCCATTTCTTTATCTGATTGGAATAAGAAATTATACGCTGTAAATCAGGATACAGAAAATTGTGACGATTAAAATGATTCGTGGTACATATTAATATGGAAATCTTGTTAATTGTATTGTAATTTAGCAACGTTTCATTGTTAAATAATATTTGTAATCGTCACAAAGTTAATTTTTTAGAGGTCAACAAATGCTTTAATAAACGGTTTTACTTAACTTGACTTGTTTATGTATTTAACTGTTATTTGTTACTTGCAATTTGTTATTTATTATTTTTTAATTGTAATTTGTTGTTTGTTATTTGTCACTTTTCATTTGTCATTTGTCATTTATCATTTGTATTCTAAGGTGGCCACCGCCACAAAATGGCGAAATACATATTTTTTCCACAACTACCTCAATATGGGTGTTAAATAAAAGGGCTTGATTTGAAGAATAAAGCTCGCTATAAATCAAAAATAAAATTTAAGATTAGGATTAAATATTTTTCTACAACTACCTTAATATGAGTATCAAATAAAAAGGCTTAATTGGTAGAATAGAGCTTGGGAAAAAAATTAAATTCAAGATGACCGCCACCACAAAACTAGAAATTACATATTTTAACAACTACCTTAATAAAAATCATTAGTTAGTTCTAGTTAGTTATAGTGGAAGAATTAAGAACAAACAACAAAACTAAAAACTTAAAAAATAAATTATATAAAAAAAATATTCAACTTTATTGTACTAAAAGCAAAAAAATTATTCGATAAGTCCTAGCCACCAGATCGCACCAATCGTCTTCATCAATCTGGTGTATTGATCAGACAAATAACGGTACGTCCGAAGGTTTTCCCATTTGTCCAGGATCAATACCTCAAATTAATGAGAGGATTGGTGCGATCTGGTAGCTAGAACTTACCAATTATCTTTTAGCTTTTAGTACAATAAAACCGTTCAAAATACTTTTTTATATAATTTATTCTTTAAAATACCATAGCTAATGTTATATATATATATATATATATATGTATATATATATATATATATATATATATATATATATATATATATATATAAATATTTTAGTAGGAAAAAATACAATTTTAGGATTCCTAAAGATTAAACAAAATGATTTCTTGAAAATCACAAATTTTACTTTATTAAAAATTTAGTTTCATGGATCCTTATTTTTAAATTTTAAAAACGTTTTTGCCATAGGAGCTGCTAAATACACTTATTTTATTTTTTCAAAAAACCCAAAATTTAAATAATATACAATTAGTTTTATTTAAAATCGGCAAGTAATTTGCACTTTAGTGCCCATATGTAACCAAATGGTTCAGAAAAGACCATTGGTTATTCACAAAATAGTGTTTTAGGATTCCTGGTTTTTGTTTTAACCGATACTTAAGTATAGCTTAACCTAACCACTAGAAGGTCTGTTAATTATCGGAGTGTTTTTCGACCAAGGGTTAATTACTTTGGACAATACGATGGGTACAATTTTTTTCAAAATTTAAACTAACGCCCAGAATTGTAAACCATCTGCTAGATAAAATTGAATATTTTTATCTGAGAAATAGGTAAAATGCAATGTTTTTTTCATTATTATTTTAGTTAACCAAGTGCATAAAAAATACTTGTTTTAGAAATAATTGTCTTAATCCAAACATTCTCTGTCTTTTGTAAATTTTGCTATACGGGGTTTTTTAAGGCGCTGATCTAAAATAATGTTTAGTGGGACACCTTTTGTTTTTAGGGAATTCATTATTAATCTTAGATAGAATACTAACTTTAATTCATCATATTTTTGTTTTACACGCAACTCTTAAGTTTTTCGCTAAATTGGCACTTAAAATTTGCTTTGATAAATGATTGAAAAAAAGCTTTGCAATTTTATGGAAAAAGTGAAAATCAAATTATAAGTTTATGTAAAAAAATGTCTACTAAATGTAAAGAGGACGTCCCTCATTAAAAAAAAACATTTGAATTGGTATAAAAGTTTTTATAAAAAACAATATTAAAAAAATAACACTCCGTAGTTAAAAAAGTAAGACGTTTAGGGCATATGTTGATATAAAGTTTTTTTACTTATTCATTTTAATTCGGCGGTTTGTGTTTTATTTGCTTCTTGTATTAATTTTGCCAATTTGTTAAATAACTCCCCATCTTTACTACTCTTTTCTTTTCTTAGATTAACAAATTAAAATACAAGTCTTGTAGTTTATGGTCCCCCTCAGGTATTTTGATTTTTATATATATGTAGCAAAGGCATTTTCTTTAAGAAAAGGACTATAAGACGTTAGTAGATAATAAAAAATCTTGTACATACAGTTTCCAGGTAATTCCTTGTAAATACTTTTTGAAATTGTTGTTTTTAAAATTATTCACCAAAACTGATTTTCTTTATGACTGATAATTTTAACGGTCGTCTTGTTAAGAGTAACCACACACTATACATATAGTTTTTATCTAAATATATATATATAAATAAATAAATATAAATATATATATATATATATATATATATATATATATATATATATATATATATATATATATATATATATACATATATATATATATATATATATATATATATATATATATATATATATATATATATATATATATATATATATATATATATATATATATATATATATATATAGATATTTGCCATATTATTTGTTGGATCGAACCACTTGACTTTTAGTACGTATTTGCCGCCCATATTTGGTTTTTAAATGTTTGTGCTTTGCTAAACACCTTTTATCTAAAAGTTGTAGAATTTTTAAATGTGCATGTCCCAAAAATATTTAGCAAATCTGCAAATAAGATTGATGCTATGAATTTGCATTGGAACGCGCCCTCAGTTCAGTATACACACATTCGCACTTATTCGCAAAATCCCTTTCAGTTCAGGTAGGATCGAAGACCGGACTGACCGTGTGTATGCCCATTTTTTGGTGTATACAGTATACAGTGTCCCAAGAAAAAGTTATTGATAACAAGTTAGTGTGACATAATAAAGATAGTTGCCTAATATCGGATAGTGATGATTTCCTGAAATCTGTAATCTGATAATGAAAAATCTCTCTGCAGTTCAATATGGCGCTAAATCCAAGCCACAGAATAATATTTTAATGCTAATAATGAAAGATAGAGGGCGGTAGATTCACTTTTTTAAACTATGGAACGAGTTTTTATGTGTGCTGAAAAAACTTAGCTTATTTTTATTTCTAAATTCCAAAAATCGCCCAATATTGTTTCATTAAAAACAAAATAAGATTTAGCATTTTAAATATTAAGATATTGGCCATAAGAAATACCCTGTATAAGATCTAGTAAATTAATCTCTATCTAGGAATTTATTGTGTTATCCTTAGTATTTTAAAACACCTAGCTAAGGATTATTAGTAACTAATTTGTTATTGTTTTTAACTAATTTTCAGATTTTCTGTTTTTTTTGTATTTTAAATGTTTAAAAAGTCACTAACTATTACAGTTTCCGTTCGTCCTCGGTCGTGGTAGGACGTTGGAAGAGAGTCCATGCGGCTCTCACGTGGTATCGTGCATGGAGGATGTAAAAGACGTCCTGGTGCCCCGAGGAAGATGGGAAACTCACAGCTGAATTTGAAAAGGCATCTTTATTCTGGATCCAGGCGCTGTGAGTGAAGATTCCTATAACCTGATTTTTTCTATTTGGCGTGCTGCACGAGGTGTTTTCCAATGGCGGAAAAAGGAGGCGGGCGTCGCGGGGGTCAGCACTGAAAGAAACCGTTATGCGCGATACCAGTAGCAGTTCCAGGGATGATGGCCGAAATTCATGCCACTTCATAATTTCGAGATAAATAAATAGCGAAAGAATCCGGAATTTCTGGGAGCTATGAGCTCGACTATCCAGATTTTCCCCCGAATGAGCTGGTAAATTGGACCGAAGGGACCAGAGTCAAGGATAAAAAAACAACCAACACTAACCATTAACCATAGTTACTTAATACACTGAAAGAAAACAGTTAATTAAACTACCTTTCAGTTGCTTCGTTAATAACCATTCTTTTATTTTTAGGTATCATAGCTATTTTTTTAATAATGATATTAAATTGATCTTTCGAGAACTATTAAAGTTGTCTTTCTGAAATCAAGGTATTACTGTTAATAAATTTCTGCATAACACTAACTAGTTGGTTTAGTTACAATCCATTTACGTGTTAATAAAATCTTACCAGATTTACTATTATGTTGCGGTTTAATTGTGGTAATTAAGTTTATTATTTGTGTTTATTAAATGCATCAAATAAAGTTTCCATTAATAAAGGCAGACAAAGACCTTCCTAATACTATTAGATATTCAGGTATTACAAGTAGGCACCTTTAATAATCTTAACTAAAGTAATTTAGCTAGATATGAATCGTTAAAAATCGATATACTTCGGTAGCGCTCGTCAACGGAAAGTCTTCCAAAACACGCGCAACGATCAACGATTTCAGTTTTGTGCTTCGTGTGGTGTGGGATGGTAGGTTTTTCTTGGCGTATTATTTTTACGGACGGCATTTGACTGATTCCAAAATGGCGCGTGTAAAAATCTTAATTTATTTAAAAACCAAATATTTTATTTCGTTTTTCTATGTTTTTAGGTTTGGTTTAGCGTTATGCAGTTTTATAATGGCCTACAAACGTACTTTACAGGAATGGGGCTTTAAACAAAGTGTTATAGAAGCTTTTAAAGGTAAGCATTAAAATAGATTTGCAACTTCTTAATTAATATTGGTAATTATTTATTCTTTTATTTTTTCGATTAAAAAAAATACTCACTTGTTCTAGAGGCAGTTACTGACATAAACCCTTCAAGGGAGCAAGAAAATATCGTTTTTTTATTTATTTATGAATCAACAAACTTTCGAGACCGCGAAGTGAATTGTGTGCTGGGCGAACCTTTTCCTGTTCCGTGGCTGGGCGGGGTAAGCCCATGATAAAGACGATGTAAAGTGAATGTCCAGAAATTAAAGCAGGTTCAATAGGTTTTGCGGACACAAGTTTTTAAAATTTTAAATGTTCAGTCATAAATGGCAATTATTTAACAGTTATATTTTTGCAAAACGTGAATATTTCGCTTTTTTATGTGCTATTTGGAATGCCTATTTTATAATAAAAATTCGGAAACTGCTCAAATTTTGTCAAGCAAAACGTAATGAACCCACTTTAATGTCTAGACATTTACTTTACCATGGTTTTACCCCGCCCAGCCACGGAAGAGGAAATGGTTCGCCCAGTAACCCAATTTTAATCGCAAAAATAAAAGAATAAATAATTACCATTATTAATGAGGAAGTTGCAAATCCTTTTTAATGCTTAGTTTTAAAAGCTTTTAAAGCACTTTGATTAAAGCCCCATTCCGTTAAAGTACGTTTGTTGGCCATTATTAAACTGCACAACGCTAAAACAAACCACAAACATAAAAAAACGGAATAAAATATTTGGTTTAAAAAATATATATTTTTTACTCGTTTATCAGTCAAATGGCGTTGGTAAAAATAATAAGCCAAAAAAAAACCTACCTCATCCACTTATCACACTTATCTCGTAATACATACATATACATACAAATTTATAGATTTTAATTCCTAATACTCCTCCATATACTCCCTTGACCATATATATTTTATAAATTTAATTTGCTACAGGAACTAACCATATACTACAATAACTAAGGCTTATACAGGGTGTCTCGAAAGGTAAGGTCAAAAATGGTAGAAGTGATAGATGAGCCAAAATAATGTTAGTACTTCATATAAAAAAGTTCTATCGCGCTTTCTTAGGGAATTTTTGACGTTTAAAGTTATAATAAAAAAAATGTATTTCATTTATAACTTTTAAACGGTTGCCCCAATAATAATTATATTTGGGCATTTAAATAAACTCATACCAGTGTTTTTTCCAAAGGCAAATAATAGCGCAGCAATTCATAATTATACAGGGTAAGACGAATTTTTTCGTTTATTATATGCATATTTTACAGAGATTAAAAATTTGACATTTTGGTTTGACCGTTTAATTCCTTCATCATTTTTGTACAAAAAGGTATACCTTATGTAAATCGATATCTTGGACCATTCTTCATAAAATCGCATTTTAAAAACCAGACATACCCCTATTTTGTATATAACAAAAAAATCCATTTTTGAGGAAAATATTAAAATGTGGTTAAAAATGGTGTTTAAAGGCCTTTGAAACTTTATAACACAAATAAAGACTGTTTTTTAAAAATTTTACCATATTTTAATAATTTTCTCAAAAAATTGATTTCTTATTACATACAAAATGGGGGTATGTCTGGTTTTAAAATGCGTTTATATGAAAAACGGTTCACGGTATCAATTTAAATAAAGTATACCTTTTTTGTACAAAACTGATAGAGAAATTATACGGTCAAACCAAATGTAATTTTTACCTCTGTAAGAAATGCATTAAATAAACGAAAAAATTAGTCTCACCCTGTATAATTATGACTTACGGCGCATCATTTGCCTATGGAAAAAGCATTGGTACGAGTTAATTTAAATGCCTAAATATCATTATTATTGTGGCAACCGTTCAAAAGTTATTAATAAAATACTATTTTTATATTCTAACTTTAAACCTCATAACTCCCTAAGGAAGCGCGATAGAACTTCTTTTTATATGAAGTACTAACATTATTTTGGCTCACTCTACCACCCCTATCATTTTTGACCTCACCTTTCCGGACACCCTGTATATTCCAGCAAGCTACATTTTTTGCTACTTTAATTAAAGCTTAGGTATTACCATAATATTGATATAGTAATACTGATAATAAGATTGAATATCAGTCACAACTAAGTCCATTGAGCAGTAAAAAGTAAATGACTTAATTACCATAATGTCATGGACTAACAGCGGTAACTAGACGACTTTAATAACCACACTACCAATGCCAAATAATGGTCGCTAACATATCAGATATTTTTCGGTTATTAAGCCGACTTAGTTATAGTAACTAATTTGGAAGTAGAAAGTCAACTTTAATTATGACATTAACTGATCTTATCTGTCCCCTATTTAACTGAGATAATTTAGTTATGATTATTAAAACTTTAATTATGGTTGCTAGAAATTTCTCTCAGTGTAGGTGTATATTACTTAGTATTAAGTGCCCAAAGTATAGTTAAAGCTAAACAGGAGCCTTAATACATTAAACAACTGTACCAAATTTTATCCTATCCGGCGTTGAAATATAACGTTTATAAAATATAGGTTTTTGTTTAAACTTTAACGCCCTGTAGCTTAAAAAAGAGCAAGTCCGGACATGTGTGCGGAATTTTCAAATATAATTAAGTTGCTGCTTAATTAGTTCTTTAATGCTATTTAACAACTGGGTTAATGATAACTATAATTTTTAACAAAAACTATTTTTAAAATATAAGTTTATTTTAAGACGGAATAATTTAGTCCTTACACCAGTGGTTTCCAAACTTTTTGTACTTGCGCCCCCTTTAAAAAAAAAATTGGTGCGCCCTCTTAATTTCTGCCCTCGCTACGGCGCTCGAATTCAAACACGAAAGTGAGGTGTTTTCGTTCCAGCAGGAGTATGGATTCATTTTTTGACTCCTATTTGACTTGCTTGGTTTGTATTCGAAAATGATATTTTGGAAACAGCTGCATGCCCCCTTGCAACAGACTCGCGCCCTACAGATTGGAAACTTAGGCTTTATACGGTAAATATTATTGTGCCAATATTAATATTGACTAATATATTAATTGTATAAGAAGAACATTAAAATAATAATATTGATAGCAATATTTTCCAAAAAAATAAAATCAGTCCAATTTGCATTGTAAGCCCGTCAATATATTGAGGCACGTTAATATTATCGACGTAATTAAAATTGGCAAATCAATTCTTTATTGCTGCTTTATTAAAATTAACATCTTATTAATTAATAATTATTTCAATAATATCGGTTGTGTGGGTGTACTCAAAGAATTGTGTGTAAAATTTAAACCCAGGCAATATCTTGTGCTGCTAACTAAGTTCCATGATTTGTAATATTTGCAAATTTTAGTAAAAACAATATATTTATCTACCAAATAAAGTCATTAAAATACCCCTATAAATTAAATCAATAATAAAAGGTTTTTCTATACATATGTATCCATGTATATTTATGCGCAGGCACTTAATAGAGTAATGTGTTTATTTTCTACGGTAAAAAAGCTCCGTAATCCACTTACCCTTAATATCGACAACCGAATCACATCTCTTTAGCAGCCAATTAAACTCCCTCTTACTCACACTGATCTATCTTTATAAAAAAATTAAGTTGAATGCTTGCCGGCTAAATATACATTTTATTAGGATCCTTCAACATTTTCTATTTATTCATTTCGTTTTTAGGGAACCCTAAACTAAAAAAGATACAATTTAAACTGCTAAGTGTACACGTTTTTTGTTCCTTTATGGTCGTTCAATAGGACGGAGGTAAACGGGGCGCGAAAATATCTCTTTTACCTGCACGCCTGTAAGGTTACGTTTATATCATAGGTAAATGGGGCGCCACTTCCGAGAGGGTGTGGGTCAGGGCAGGTAAGAATTCCTATAATTGACACTAATAATTTGTATACCACTTAATCAGTTCAGTTCTCATTGTAATAGTGAATAGATGTGCGAAAAGATTTCCGCTCAAGATTTTAATAGTGAGAAAAAGTCCAAAAATAGACCAACATTTGATTTCGATACCTTTACTTTAAAGAAAACATTTGCGCCCCGTTTACCTTTACGATTTTATTGACCCCAAGATCCCTGCGCCCCATTTACCTGTTCAATAAAACTTTAGTGAAGGCCTTGCGCCCCGTTTACTACCGCCGCGCCGGTTCAATAATATGAAAAAAACGGAGCTTCCTTTTAAATTCTTCTTCTTATATTCATTATTCATTATCCGGTTTACGGATAAGGAATAATAAAGAACCTGCTTCTATGCATATGCAAGTAGGTATATTTCCGATTAATGATTTTATTCAAAATATAGGAGGAGCTCCGCGAGGTGTTTTTCCAGGAATGAAAGGTAAACAGCACAAAAAGTGCAAATTGACCTTTAACAGTGTGTCTGATAAAGTTTAAACCATATGGAAAACTTTTTTATTAAATATTTTAGGAAAAAAGTCATTCCCTACAAAAAGTTCTGCATGGTCTAAAACTCAGTATGCAATTATCAAGTTTTAATTTTTTCAAATCTTATACGAGATAATATGTCAAAAAGTATGAATTTTGCTTAAGAGTAAAGTACCTTTATTTTTGATAATATCAAAAGTTTGTATAAAAAAAGTTGTTCGGAATTAAAAACATTTACAATTTTTTAACATAACAATTCATTATTATATAGACATTTTTTATTGTTTACATTAGCCGGAATTTCTGTCTGACATAAATGTCATGCAAATGTCAGATGTAAACCTACCATTAAGCTTTGTAGTTTATACTCGATAGTCAATTTTTGCGGTTCCAGTAAAACTACATATTGTATTTTTTATCGACATTGGGATATATATTTTATGGATTATTAAATTAAAAATCGCATTAACGTATTTCCAACTTTAAATCGAGATTTTTTCATATTTTGCAGAGTCCTGTACAGTATTAGCTGGGTAGCAAGCGACATGGAAGCAAGAGCGCAACAAACTAGCGATGGTTTAGATTTTATTGTTGAACATCCTGAATATGTGCGCAAACTTGCTTCTGCATTAAATACAGCAGGACCCGCAGTAGTCAGCGTTCGTAAGCAGATGTTTGAGTTGTTAGCAGCATTGTGTGCACATAATGAAGACGGACGTAGAAGAGCGCTTGAAACGTTGGAGTATTATAAGGTAAAATGAATAAAACTTTTGTTTAAATAAATATTGTTTGGCACCCACTACTCTTGTTAAGTAAAACAGTATATAATTTTAGAAAGTCGTTTTGCTCCTTTTAATAATTAACATTAGTGGTACGCACTATGGGATAGACATAGAATATTTTGGCCAAAAATCAACTTTCAAATTTTAATGGCTCATGCTGTGTATTTTAAAGTAGAAACGCTTTTATCAGTTTTTGTACTAACAATCGTCTTGCTACTTTTTACTACTTCTAAGTGTAAGGACAGATCCATTTTTTCAATTTACAGGGTTTTCCATTTAAAAAATAACATTCTTTGTCCTACTCTTTATATCTTAAAAGGTAAAACCATTCTGGTGAAAGATACGGATACTACAGGATTGACCCAACAAAACAGTATTTTTATTTATTTTATATCTAAAAAAAAATAAAAAATATAGGGAAATGTAAATTTATTACGCTTCCAATGAATATTAAATAAATATTCTTTAGATTTGGATGGTCATATTTCCAAAACTAATTAAGATAAACATCTATAATGTGGTATTTTTTTAAAGCTTTCTAAAAGATCTTTCTAGTGGTGCTATAATATATAGGGTGTTCCATTTAAAGAAATTATACTTATTGTCGTACCCTGTATATCATATAAGATAATAAAAATCCGATAACTGATTAGAAAACTGCAAACTTAACTTACCAACCTACAAACTACAATAAAAAATAATAAAGTTAAGAAGGGTGTAAAATTATAATTTGACACTTGGTACCCCAGTTCCCCAAAGACCACCTGTAATAATGCATGATATTTTGTTCAATATTTTTTCAGTAAAGAGCACCTAATTTTAAGTTAGACTGGTAAGTTTCAGAATTTTGGCAAAAAAATTCTATTCCATAGTGGTACAAAACGGAATCTTCTGTCACTGTATTATTAACAATTTTGTATGTAAAAATAAGCTACTAACATTTTTCTTACTACCTACTTAGTTATGGGTTTTACGGAAAATTGAGGTTAACTTTTTAAAGATGATTTTTAAAAAAATATTTTTATAATTCCGTTTTTTTTTAAATTAAAGCATTAAAAAGATTCGTCTTACGATACACAGATAGGTTTAAAATTTAAAATATGGCAAATAAAAAAATTTGGTAATAAATATGTTTGTAAGTAGTTATTTAAATAAATACATAACATAAAAGAGAAAACAAAACTTTAACTTTTTGTTAAGTGAGTCTTTACTATTACTTATTACATGAATGATGAATGTTAACTAAACCTAATTATTCAAGATATTCTCTATATTGGTTAGGCTGTTTCATTTTTTCATTGGTCTTTTTTGTTAGATACACGCCAAAAATCTATCTAATTGGATGGGAGCGCCAAATCTCGTCCATTTTAATGCATCCAAAACACAATCATGTTCCTTGTCGCGAAAAGAGTCATCAAATACTCATCCTCTATTAATGAGCGATCAAGTTTTACAGAGCAAAGACACCTTCAATCTTGTGGGCGTCACATTTGAAAGTAACCTTAACTTAAACACATTGTATCTATAGCCACGGCAGCTTCAAAAAGCTTGGATTTCTCTTTCGAGCCAAAAGTGTTTTTTCGCTTCTAATTTATACACTTTATATGTGTCCCAAAGCCGACCTCCATTGGAATATTGTTCCCATATCTGGGGCATGGCGTTCCCCACAACCCTAAGCATTCTTGATTCTATTCAAAGAAAGAGCTAGTCGTCTCATTAATGATCCTTCACTTACAGAAAGGCTTCTCTCTCTTGCCCATCATCGGGCTGTGGGGCATTTATCGCTTTTTATAGGTACTTCCATGGCTTCTGCTCTGAAAAATTGTCCAGTATAGTTCCTCCACTCACGGTTCCCAACAGAGAAACTCGTGGTTTCGCGCGTATGCAACCCTATTCGGTCCAACTGGACAGGCCCCGAACTTCTCACTTTGTTCGTTCTTTTATCCCTAGAGTTTCTAGATTGTGGAACCTGCTGCCCGCGGAGGTTTTTCCTTCCCCCAAATCTTCAAATAATTAAAAAACTACGTTTCTGTGACAAGTCTGTCACCGTTGTCAAGTTAGAAAATTAAACTTAATTATTTTTGCGCATAAAGGGTAAAATGAATTATTAATAAATAAAAATATACATGTTTTTAGTTTTCACTTAATTTTTAGCAGTAATTATAATAGGTAAATAAAATATTGAATTTTTTTATTACTCTTTGGTGCTTTTTATTCCTTTTGATTTATGTAGTTTCTAAAGTATATTTTTCCGATTTTTAAAATTTGTAAAGTAATGTTTTCGCGATTTTTGATTACGCTGTATATCATAGGAAGAAATTTTATTACAGCTTTTGGCATTTTAGATAAAGCAAAAATTTTTGTTAAGTTTCAATATGTATAAATACTTGGGACTGACTATATGTCGAAAGTCAAAAGACAAAATAAAAAGAAAAGAACAAAAAAAATCAAAATATGGAAAATACAAAATTTTGCAGGCATGGTAAAGTCCATTGGTGGACATAATGTATACTTATGTCTGACAATGTTCATTCGCGGTAATTAAAAACTGTTTAAGAGACCTAAAAACGCTTAGTTTTATTTTCATATTTGCATGCACAGTCTACAAGTCTCAAGGTAAAACGCAACGTGTGGATTGAGGTTCTAATACTTTTCATGCATGTGCAGTTCAAAAGTTTGGCTCAAAGGATTTACGCTCGCGCTTAAATCTGGTATGCAACACAAGTGTCTTGAAGACAAGCTTGAACGTATATAGAAAGTACCGTGGTACCGAATCGTCAGTTTAGCAGTTTTTATCTGTATCTGAAGCGCTACAGAATTTTCTTACTTGGGCGGATTTGCGAAAGTATTCTTACCAATTTATTTCTAAATTCATAAAATTATATAGACATAATCCATGTTTATGGAAAATTAAATCTAAATATTATACTAATCAAAACAAAAACATTTAGATCTTGGTTTGCATTTACTTTACTGTTTTAAAGATAGCGCTGAGTATACGGCAAATAAATTATTATCAACGCACTCTTTGAAACTGACACAAAAACTGAACAAAAGCATATATGTACATAGTAAAGAAAAAACGTGTGAAGGAAACATACATATCTTAATTTAATACTTGAACTGATGTGCATGCAAGTTTAAAGATGAAAATAAGCGTTATCCAGGTTTATAAATTTAATCTAAAGTAGTCATTTTTTGTATTTAATAATTGCCAAAATATTAATATTATTCCTATTAAAGGCCTTTGTTTGAAAAATATTAAGTTATGTATAAATCTATAAACGTCATTTCACGGTTAGACTTAGGAATAAGGCATTAGGCATAAAATATTAAAAGAATTTGAGGTAAAATCTACAAATCAATAGCAATATACATGGTCTTTCATTTAAAATACGGAAGTTAACTTCCAAAATACCCGAAAGTGTCAACTGTGAAAATATTTAAGTCGTCTATACTTTGTCCACTATATATAAATTGATAAGGAATACCTAGTAAGTAACTCCGGTTACTGTATTTTTAAACCAATAAAATACACTTTTTATTGTGGTAACTACGGTTACTGACTTTTAAAACCAATAAAATATATTTTTATTCAGGTGTTTTTCTCAATTTATAGTAAACAGAGTATAGTGACTTTACAATTTGGCCTAATTTTCAAAATTTGCCAAAGTTTGCTTTTCGACAAATCAATCGCCGTAGTTTGATTCGGGACCTCGGTATAAAAATAATAATGTAAAAAACCTAAATCATTTTGACTATATTGTTTTAAAATTATTATTATTAAAAATTGATTTTTACTTTTAAAAACTTATAATCTTAAATTACTAGCTACAAATCATTTTTTCGTCATTTCAGAAAATTAAAGGTGAAAAATATAGACTGACATTCGTAGTTCATGAACTAGATATGGCAACAGCAGTTGATTATCAAACAGCAATAGTGGCCTTTATTAATTGTCTGATTATATCGACACCAACCCTTGTAGAAAGGATTCGGTTAAGGAACGAGTTTATTGGTAAGTTCCCCATATAATGAAAATTATTAACAGTTCTTGTAAACACTTTATAAAAAATTAAAAAGCGGTACAACTAACAACTTGTGAATTTTTATTTTTGCAGCAACGTAGTTAATATGTTCCAAATTAGCAGTAGGGTAGCTAGGCGTAGGCAGTGTAGGCGGTGGCCTACGGCCTCCCGGCTAATAGGCTTTCCACTTGAAGGTATGAAATGTGGGACATTGTTATGTTATCATTTTGTGCAGGATAAACAGTATTAAGCGTTATCTAGACACGCGGCAGCGTATCAAGCCGAGTTCAAGTGCGCGAGTATAATATTACACGACACATATTACAACTTGGTGCCACTTTTTACCCCTCCAGAACTCAAAACCTATAAATACATGAAATTACGTGTGTTTACTTTTTTATTTGATGTACGGGTTTCGTATAAATAAAAATCATTTCCTGCGTGGTCATTTCGAATGGCGTTTATTAAATTCTGCAGTAAAAAATCACCTTTATTAATTAGATTAGGGATTCGACCATGCCAAAAAATAGAACTTTTTTTTATTAACTCGGAAACGGTGCATCAATTTAAAAAAATCAGAAGATCAAATTTGTTCTAAACTAAATGGGAATTTAAACAATGTTTGTTTTCCCAAAAATATTTACTATTATTATTAATTGTAAGTATGCCAAAAAATGCCTTCTGATTTATAGGAGGCGTCTCTTAAATAAATAAAAATAATATATATGTATTGGTAAAAAGATATTATAAAAACATTTTTTTAATTTTTAACAAACCCGTACTTCAAAAACTAAGACGTTAAGGACATACTTTATATGCTTTTTTGGCTAATTTTTATTTTGGAATCAGAGCTTTACAGTTTGTCGGCTAAATTGCTGAACACCCTTTATATGTATAAAATAATTGAAATAGGGTGTATTTAAAGATGGGGACCTCCATATTTTAAATGTCTATAACTTTTTATTTCTTAACTTAAAAAATGATCCAAAAACCAACTTGTACAGTGAATTATCAAGTTTTTTCTGTTATGAAGATTACACAAAACAATTTTATTAACCAAATATTTTGACATAACATTTTTTTTAAATGGGACCCCCTGTTTATTATACCACCAATTAAAGGGTTTTATAAAGAGCTTTACAAAAATGCTGCTAATATTTTTTATATTTACGTTATATATATATATAACTATTAAAGATAGATATACCAAATGTGGTATTTTTATAAAGCTTTTTAAAAGACCTTTTTAATGATGGTATAATATACAGGGTGTCTCATTTAAAAGAAAGTAAGTTATGTCAATATTTTCTGTTAATCTAATTGTTTTATGTAGTCTTAATAACAGAAAAAAAAACTTTATAATTCACTGTGCAAGTTGGTTTTAGATTATAATAATAAAAATGTGGACAAGTTAGATTGGACGCACTGTACATATTCGCCAACGCCTATATTATATGTGTGTAATTTTTTGGTCCTCAATATTTTTTTGCCATCTTTATCGACAAAAGAGGCCTCGCGGTCACGCCTTCGCCTACGCCCATTTTTCCCTACGCTACGCCACTGCAAATTTGCACCCATCAAAAAAAAACTTGTTTTATGAAATAATTACAATGAATACTTTTTGTTGTATTCAATGTTTGGGTGTTTTTAAAGTTCAATACTATACAGGGCGAGCCAAAAAGTGACGTCCAAACTTTAAGGGCTAATTCTACACTAAAAATATTAAAAAAACATCATATAAAAATGTGTATTTATACCAATTGAGTTATTTAAAAAAATGGGGGACGCTATCTATGCACCAAAACCCATATTTTGACATACAAAAAATTAATTATTACCAGTGTCGTCCATGAGGGTTTAAGGTTAATAATTTTTAATAAAAAATGGTACACCACTGCATTTTTATAAAATAAAAATAATTTTTAAAATTCCCATTAGGTTTAAAACTAATTTAATCTCTTGACTTTTTATTTGAGGTACGGTTTTCGCGTAAATAAATAAAAACCATTTTTCGGCATGGTCAAATCCTTTTCTAATTAAAGAATAAAATATCGAAGGTAATTTATCACTGTAGAATTTGATATTATACAAAATGACCGTGCTGAGTAATGGTTTTTATTTATTTACGCGAAACCGTGCATCAAATAAAAAAAGTCAAAAGAGAAGAAATTTGTTTTAAACCTAATGGGAATTTTAAAAATTATTTTTATTTTAGAAGAATAGAATAGTGGAGTACCATTTTTTTATTAAAAATATTAACCTTAAACCCTCATGGACAACACTGGTAATAATTTATTTTTTTCTTGTATGTCAAAAAAAGGTTTTGGTGCATAGACGGCGTCCCCCAAATTTTTAAAAATGTCTTAATTGGTAATATTGGCATAAAAGTTACTATAAAAACAATGATTTTTTAAAATTTTTACCACCCCGTCTTTCAAAAACTAAGACGTTTAGGACAAATTTTTATATGAAGTTTTTTCATATTTTTTTGTGAACAATTAGCCCTTAAAGTTTGGACGTCACTGTTTGGCCCACCCTGTATTTTACTAATTTATATAAAGAAATTTATCGGATTTTAATGATTTTATAAAAGTTCTATATTTTTTTAATTATGTATGTAAGAAAGATCAACGCATGTGTTATATGTTATGTTTTATTTTAGACTTCCATTGTTTTATTTTTAAGCTTTTATTTATTTTGCAATGTATGTATGTATGTATGTAGTATAGATGGCCCCATATTTAATTCATTCTGAAAGCGATGCCGCCAAGTACACAAAAATGATAAAGTAAACAAACCTTTTCGAATGCACATAGCCTCGGACAGAGCCTGATTACATATTTTTAGATAAATAATAAAAAATACATTGCTAAAACACGTATCACTTACTTACAAAATATTCTCTTATTTCGCCTCTGCCTACGATAAAACCGGTGGCACATGGCGTGGTACTAGAAACTCGTCGGGTTAAATATTTTTTGCTGCAATAAATCATTGTTCACAAAAGGGTTTCTTTACTTTATCATTTTTGTGTACTTGCCGCCAATTGGCGGCATCGCTTTCAGAATGAATTAAATTTGGACCCATCTGTATGTATGTAAGTGTGGAATCTCCTAACTCGATTTTGAAGCATTTATCTTTAACCGATTAAGCTGAAATTTTGTATACAGGTTTAGTTTGGATGACATTGCATGAATAGATGTGTGACGTCATTCTTAATTCAACATGGAGGAATCCCTAGATGGCGGACTAGTTATTTTTACGCACTTCCACAATATAAGTATTAAATGAAAGAGCTGCCCAAAAGTAACTCGAAAAATAAAGGAACATCATCCCAAATCCAACATTGCAGAAACACCCAGGATGGCGGACTAGTTACTTTTAATGCACCCCCACAATATGGGTATCAAATAAAAGAGCTTGCTGAGAGTAACTTGAAAAAAAGTAACATATTTCTAAATCTATAATGGCGGAACACCCAAGATGACGGACTTTTTAAATGCACTTCTACAATATATGTATCATACAAAAGGGATTGTTTGGAGAAACTCGAAAACTAAAGTGACGCCATTCTAAATACAACATGGAGGAACACCTAAGATGACGGATTAGTTAATTTTAATGCATTTCGACAATATGGGTATTAAATAAAAGGGTTTGCTAAAAGTACCTCAAAAATAAAGTAAAATCAATCAAATATCGCGGACCAAGTTTTTATGCTTTTCTACCATATAAGTGACAAGTAAAAGGAGTACCCGATGCAAATGCCTAATTGTATTTATTTGTATAGAGTGTTTAAAATTAAACGGAAAATACCTTGTAACAATGATGCGTTAAATAAGATAAACAGACTGAGGAACCTGTTTAGCGATTACTAAATTTCTAATGATGGGAATTAAAAAAGTTAACAATATTAACTAATATTTTAAATTGGGTGACTAATAGTGCTTGTTTTAATATTGCATTACTGGCCAATATACTTTTACAAATAACTGATATGATAATACCTATACATCCTCCACTTTAGTCTTTAAGATCCTAATTCTCTATAACAATCATGAATTCTTTAAACTTAACACCTTTTGTTATTTATCACTTTTATTTTTTTACAGGATGCCACTTGCTTCCGGTACTTAATAATTTAAGGTACGTTATCTTTAGAATATGTTAATCAAATGTTTTAAACAAAATAATGGTCATGGCTAAGACCAATTAAAAAAATAAAATAAGTTTTAAAATTTTTGAGTGACCGTGTATAATGTCAATTTTTATTTTTTTATTCTTTATGACAGTACTAATTTATCAGTAATGTATTTTCTTTGATTTTGTAAATAAAGTTGTGGAAACTTTTTACATTTTAAACTCTAAAAATTGTTTTTGTTGGTTCGGTATTATTTTAAAATGATATATTTTAATAACTAGCATTATATATTATATATATGTATAGTATATATTTAAAAAATAGGGGTTGCATAATATAAGGTAAGTCAAAAATTTTGGGGTTATTTTTAAATTTAAATACAGGGTGTCTCACGGTCGATAGTACCTTAGACGTTTACGGAAAACGGAATAATGGATTTTTTGAAAGTTTTGCAAAATCGGTAATGGCTTGTAAACTAACGTTCTAAAATATTTTGAACGATGCAGCGGTGCCGCTTATACCAAAAAGAGGCATCAACTTTAATATTTCAACACCCTATATATTTTGGTATTTTTGGATCCGCCACTACTTTTTGAATATTTTTGCCTAATATTTTTCTATTCCTACCTCTAACGGTTTTCGAGTAAAAATTAATTAATTACTGTTTTTATTTATTTTACGTCTTTGTTCCATTAAATTAAAAATAATTTACACTAAACGCTGCAACCATGCATACACTTTCGTATTTCTCTAAACTTTTGTGGCTGCCTTAATCTAAATTGATGCTTTTAAGTAAATATAAAAAGGCATCAAAACAAAATAAAAAACATGTTTTAAAAGGTTTTTGATGTTAAATGAAATATTGGGTGTTAATTAAGTGTCAAATCAAGAATTTCGTGCAAAAAGGAGGGGTAACATATATGGTGAAAATAAGATAGGTTTAAAGTTGAGCTTTGATGATGGATACTTTAAAGACAAAACGTTTCCGATAATTTTTTTATCGATTTGTAATAAACGTCTTAAGTAAAACCGCGCAAACCAAATTTTATCAAAATCGGGGTTGCTCCCACTTTTGAAACAAAGGCATAAAATCAATAAAAAGACATGTTTTACAAAGGTTTTTGATGTTAAATAAAATATTGGGTGTTAATTGAGTGTTAAATTAATAATTTCGTGCAAAAAAAGAGGGAATATGGTGAAAATAAGATTAGTTTAACGTTGAGCTTTGATGGTGGACATCTTAAAGATAAACCGTTTTCGACAAAAAATTCTTTTCGATTTGTAATAAACCTCTTAAATAAACCACGCATTTTTTTGGTCAAAATCGAAGTTGCTCCCACTTTCGAGACAATTGCCAATTCTTTTAATACTATGACGCAGCAGGGTGAGTTTTTTCCTCAATATTTAAATTGAAGCCCTAAGAAAGCATGCAGTGTTTGTGAATTTCGGCATTTTTTATTTTTATATTTTAAGGAAATAAGGTTTTAGAGTAATATTTCAGTTAAAAGAAAATATAGAATTTGATGTTAACTAGTTTAAAATATTTTTATTAGCATAAACAGAACTGTAATAAACAACTGTTTAATAAAGCAATTAAAAACAAATTATCTTATACTTTAACTAGTTTTAATTTCATAAAATTGCCGAAAAGCAAAGTAAAACGCCAAACAAACTGGTAAAAACACGAATACAAACGTATGGTTTCAACTTTGTTTACAAATTTTATCACATATTACTTCGTCAGAGGCGGTGATCACGTTATAAAAGTCATGCGCAAGATCCTACCTTTTATTCATTGTATCATGGACCAAATGTGATGATGGCTGTTATCATATTTTAATGTTTT
This sequence comes from Listronotus bonariensis, assembly GCA_014170235.1. Classification (NCBI taxonomy): domain Eukaryota; kingdom Metazoa; phylum Arthropoda; class Insecta; order Coleoptera; family Curculionidae; genus Listronotus; species Listronotus bonariensis. The sequence goes on from JACEGR010007930.1 coordinate 42,554, forward strand.
TGATCTCTTAGCCCGTTGGTGACTGTTGATTTTTACAGTGCGCAGAAGGGTGATGCATAGGTTGCATAACCTAAGATCAGACAAGGACTTTAGTACCATGACAGAACATTTTTTAGTTGTTTTAATCAATAATATGAATATTTCTGATAATATACATATACCTACAGGGTGTCCCACCGGGAACTGCTTTGATCGATTTCTTGAAAAGTAGGCTTTGAAAATTTTTAAAAATTTGGTTGCATTATGAAGTCAGTGGGGAACATACAACTAAAATATTTTAACAGCTCTACCACTTACGGTTAAACCCACATATATATAATCAATATATTGCCAATG
>JACEGR010007931.1:0-42875 GCA_014170235.1 Listronotus bonariensis
ATGATAAACGTAAAGATGGGTCCAAATTTAATTCATTCTGAAAGCGATGCCGCCAAGTACACAAAAACTGATAAAATAAAGAAACCCTTTTGTGAACAATGATTTATTGCAGCAAAAAATATTTAACCCGACGAGTTTCTAGTACCACGCCACGTGCCACCGGTTTTATAATAGGCAAAGGCGAAATAAGAGAATGTTTTGTAAGTATAGAAGTAACAGTTTAAAAATGTAAATTCGGTGCTCTTTGATAAGAAAAAAAAATCAAAAAAAGTTTAAAGCAAATAAATCGGCATGCTTGACTTCGCGGCTGCCTTTGCTATATTTCTTTTATGATATGCCGGTTGATGCACCTGGTCATCGTACTATGGGATAGAAATTAATTTTTTGGTCAAAATTCTGAAACTTACCAATCTAACTTAAAATTACTGGAAAAATATTATAAATTATTACAAATGCTTTTTGGAAACCTAAAACTTATTATATGTTATTAAAAATTTACACACCCTTAAGTAATATAATTATTTTTTATTGTACAAAATAAACTAAAATGTCAGCTTGTTTGGTTAATTCGGTAGTATTCTAATCAGTAATCCGATGATTATTATCTCATATGATATACAGGGTACGACAATAGTATGTTGTGTATGATTTATTTAAATGGAATACCCTGAATATTATATCACCACCAAAAAAAATCTTTTAAAATGCTTTAAAAAAAACTACATTTGATGTGTCTATCTCAATTAGTTTCGGAAATATGACCATCCAAATCTGAAAAATAATTTTAAATTATTCTTAGAAGCGTAATAGAGATACATCTTCCCAACTTTTTTATTTTTTAACGTATAAAATAAATAAAAACACTGTTTTGTTGGGTAGATTCTGTAGAATCCATATCTTTCATCAGAATGCTTTTATCTTTTAGGATATACAGTGTAGGACAAAACATATTAAATTTTAAAATGGAAAACCTTGTAAATTATAAAAAAATCTTGTATCTGTTTGTAAGTACAAAAACTGATAAAGAAAAAGGTAAAAAATCTTTGACAAAAGTAGCGAGACTTCGCGAGACTACATCGGAAACACAACAATAGCTCTTATTATTTAAACTCTTTTACTTTTTTAGTAAACAAGGCTAATAATAAACTAAGTAGATTAAATGTTGTATATTTATGTTTACTTAAAATACATTTTCAAGTTTCTTACTACCCCAATAGAAGTCGTCATATCTTTTTATAATTTTGCATACATGTAGTTTGGAGTATCTACTTTGAAATACACAGCATGAGCCATTAACATTTCAAAGTTGCTTTTTGGCCAAAATAATGGATTTCTATCCCATAGTGTATTGGCGCGTGGCTGTAAAGGGTAGCGGCGCATTTGTATAAAATAGTCCGATTGCAGGCGGCCTTTTTTATGTTTTTTTGTATTATTTTTCAAAGGGTACCGAATTTGCGCTTTTAAAATGTTCTTACTATAGGTGATACGTGTTTTAGCAATGTATTTTTATTATTTACCAAAAATATGTAATCAGGCTCTGTCCGAGGCTATGTGCATTCGAAAAGGTTTGTTTACTTTATCATTTTTTGTGTACTTGGCGGCATCGCTTTCAGAATGAATTAAATATGGGCCCATCTATAGCCAAATATGGAATAGGTACTTAAATATGTAATACTATAAACACCATTAAAAGTTAAACCTATTTAACAAGAAACTTATTGGAAACTTTGGTATAACATAGAAAGCAATAAAAATAATTTAAAAAATCACAGATCCACGCGCCAGACTTTGGATCCAGCGCAATTGTGTGCCTAGAGTCCACACCAACGCTGTGGGTGTCTTGCGAGGGTTGACACAGGGCTTAAATACGAGGGGGCAAGGAAATACCTCCGCGGGCAGCAGATTTCACCATATAGAGGGATGCATACGTGCGGCACTACGAGTTTCTCTATTGGGAACCGCCGTAAGTGGAGGAACTATACTGGACAATTCTTCAGAGCAGAAGCCATAGAAGTACCTATAAAAAAGCAATAAATCCCCCACAGGCCGACGATGAGCAAGAAAAAGAAGCCTCTCTGTAAGCGAAGGTTCATTTATGAGACGAACAGCCCTTTTTTAGCTTGATTCTGGTCTTCTGATTTTTTTCTTAAGTTATCAAAAGCTTAAATAATTAAAGAACTCAATTATAGAATAGTCCATATTTGGATTTTTCGACGACTTTAAACTAATTTTTATATTTTTTTATTTAAGAAAGTAATAAAATCAAATACCGTTAAAACGTACAACAGAATATCTGAACTATCTTTAAAAAATATAAAAACAGTATTTCGTGCACTTTTTGTACAAAAATACGTTTTTCAAAATACTTTAAAAGTTATGAGAAAGCGATAAAACAAAACGTTATTACAGCGACAAAAGGGCTTGCACTACTGTTACCTCTTCTACTCGCGAATGGGCATAAAAAGATAAAAACCCTTCTTATTGCGTGTGTAAGCTTCCGTTTAAGAGAAATGCGGGTATTCCATATTAGGGATACTATTTGGTATTTGGTTACTTTCCTCTACTATTTACCTATACTCAGATTTATAGCCTTAAAAATTGTTATTTATATATATATATATATATATATATTATATATATATATATATATATATATATATATCAAACGAAACAATGATATTTTAACGTACTATATTTTTTAAAATAATTTTTTTACAAAGTTGGTATTTTGAGACAAACTGATTAAAAAAACATATATAAAAATAATAAAATAATAGTTTACTATTTAACTATTATTTTATTACAAAACCGTAAACGCATTATTTTCGGGTCAGTGACCCCATCCGGAGAAGCCGTAAAAACAAAATCCGATTAAATCCATTTTTCATGACTACATGACATAAAATAAACCGTTTTTACGTGGTTATTCTCTATATTAAATAATAATATGTATAAGGGTGGGTCAAAAAATGGACTACTTTTTTTTTCATTTTGTACTCTAAAAACTGGTTGGTAGATACCTCAAAATTCTCTCCAAGTATGAGCTCTTCATTTTAATAGAAACGTCCTCCACCTATCAGTTTATTTATATTTTTTTCTTATTAATCAAAAGAAAAATATATATCTTGGTCTTTACTACATAAAAATTATCTCGTCTCATGTTTGCAGGAAATTAAATTCTCTAAAAAAGGTCTCTCGAACCATAAAAACGATATTTAAGGTCAAAGGTTAACGAATTAAAAAAAAAAACTCTTCTTTTTAATTTTTTAACTTATTGAGAAATAATTATTGACAATTAAATTTCTACTATTTTTATCGGAAATTAAAATCGTTACAAAAAAACGTCTTTTATGCTTTTTAGGCTGGTTTTTAGAAAAGTAGCAAATTCAACAAACACCGTTTAGTTTTAACTAAAAGTTGTAGAAACTCAATTGTCAATAATTACTTCTTAGTAAGTTACAAAATTCAGAACAAAAAAGTTATTATTTTTGAATATCTTTTTAAATAGTTAGATTTTAAAAAGTATAGGGTACCTTTTTTGAAAAGCATTTAATTGTTAATAAAAGCGGACACTTTTGGCCGGTCCCGAATTGCTCTCATATAAATTACATTGTTTAAACTCTCTCTTGAGCGGACATTCTCTTGGACGGACGCGGACACCTTCAGATGTTCCCTTGAACGGACAAAATGCATTGAAAACATACGCGCATTACCGTATTTTTTGGTATAATAATCTCCTACGTGCCCTACTTGCACCGTCTCAACGTTCCAAGCAACGCCGCACGTCGTTGCTGGATTTTATTAAAGGGACTTCCCCGAGCAACCGGGGATTTACCGATATTAATACTTCGGTTTATAGGCTCGGGAATTACCGTCATTCGTAGCGTAGCATTTATGCGGGAAATAGAGTAAGCAGATCATATTTGTTAAAAAAATGGTTCCAAACAGAAAAATTCTTACGCTTAAGCAAAAAATTGAGGTTGTGGAAGTTTATAATAAGGAAAAGTTAAGTGTGAGAAACTTATCCAAACGTTTTAATATCGGAAAAACGCAAGCGGCCGATATTATTAAAAATAAAGAAAGCCTTCTTAACAAATGGACGTCAAACAGCAATTTGGATGAAAGAAGAAGCTTTCTGACTGGCGAAGGGTCCAGAATTGATAAAATGTGTTATGACTGGTTTGTAACAGCTCGACACAAGGGTGTTCCATTAACAGGTAGGTACACTTTAATATTTTTATAGCTTAACCAACCATACCTCGTTTAAAATTCCTGGGATTGGTTAGTTTAGATTTTTTCTCAATTTCATGCGATCTTATGTTGGTTTCATTATCTAAGGTTTCATTTTAAGGGTGTTAGGTGTGGTTGCAATTATCAACCCAGAGAGGGGGCGTATAGGGGGATAGGTAAAAACTTTTTTCTGTGGCTTAGTTTACCATTTTTTTAGGGCCGCTAATACGATGCAAAGCCAAGGAAATAGCCGACACTTTGGGACATTCTACATTCCGTGCTTCTTCTGGATGGCTAAATAAATTTAGAATTCGCCACAACATTAGTTTTAAAGCAATTTCAGGAGAAGGAGCTTCTGTTAATGCTGAAGATGTTGAAGCCTTCTGGGAGAAATGTCCGTCTTTACTAAATGGATATTCACCGAGAGACGTCTATAATGCTGATGAGACAGGCCTCTATTTTAGAGCCTTACCCAATAAAACGCTCACATTAAAAAAGAAAAGTGCATTGGTGGAAAGTTGCCCAAAGAAAGGTTAACAATTTTGCATTGTGCAAATATGGCGGGAGATAAGGAAAAACTCTTAGTTATCGGTAAAGCAGCGAAGCCCAGGTCATTCAAAAATATTAACATTAACAGTTTGCCTTTAACTTGGAAATTTAATAAAAAAGCTTGGATGACAGGACAAATTATGACCGAGTGGTTAAACGATCTTGATTGGAAAATGAGAAAAGAAAAACGAAACATTTTGTTATTCTTGGATAACGCAGGATCTCATCCAAAAGAAATTCGCCTAACAAACATTAAAATCATATTTTTACCTCCAAACTGTACTGCGGCCTGTCAACCCCTTGACCAGGGAATTATAAAAAATTTTAAAACTTATTACAGAGGTCTGATACTAAAACATCTGCTAGTAAACATTGATACTACCGACACAGCCTTTGAATTAACCAAAAAAATTACACCATTGGATGCAATCTACTTTGCAAAATCAGCTTGGGAACAAGTTACTAAGGAAACGATCAAAAACTGCTTTCGCAAAGCCGGATTTAGATATGAAAATCAAGGTGACCATCAGCCTACTGAAGCTGATACATTTGATCCGGAGGACGACTTACCACTAAGCATGCTAGCAGAAATTATTAAAAATAAAAACTTGTTAGAGTTGGCAGGCGAAAACTTAAATGATTTTTTCAATATGGATGAAAATGTTTATGCAGAAGATCCACAGCTAGAAAAAGTGGACAATCCAATGGAAGTGGAAGTGGAAGAACTTTCCGAAGAATCTGATGCGGATGAATTTGCAGCATTAGATCCTATTATAAATTATGATAAAGCTATAACCCTAACCAAGCAGCTTAAAGCTTTTGCCCAAAATAACGGGGATGCAGAATCTTTGGAGCTCCTCTCTAAACTGGAACTAAGATTTATGGACGCTATTTTAAAGAAAAAAACGAGGCAAACTAAAATAGATGAATTTTTTACTAATTAACATAATGTTGTGTGTTTTTTTCTTTTCTATTTTTAAAATAATAAGGTACATATTATTTGTATATTTATTTAAAATAAATCACCAAAATTTTTTAATTAAAGTTTTTAAAGAATTTTTTTTAATTTCTTTAAGCGGACACCCCCTTGGATATTGTAATAACTCAATAATCAATAATTATTCCTCAGTAAGTTACAAAATTCAAAACAAGAGAGTTATTTTTTAATATTCTTCAATCTTTAACGTTAAATATCTTTTTAATGGTAAGATTTATCAAAACAATATAACAAACCTATATTTGTAGAGAATTCAATTGTCTACAATTATATGAGAAGATATTTTTTTCCATATATTATAGACCGAAATATGTATTTTCTTTTTAATAATAAGGAAAAAATTAAAAATTACTGAAAGGCGGAGGACGTTTCAATTAAAATTTGGAGCTCATACTTGGAAATACTTTTTGAGGTCATTACCAATCAGTTTTTCTGAGTACCAAACAAAAACAAATTGTCGATTTTTTTTACTCTCCCCTAATATGTAAGTACATATATGGGGTGTCCTCTAATTAATAGGACATCGAAAAACCTCAGATTCCTTAAGCCGAAATATGAAGATTAAACCACACATACATACATACCTATACTGTCGTTCTAAGCCAAAAACATGCATTTAATATTTCAACTTTGCGTAGAAAATTGAGATGCGTCGAATCCGATTAGGATTCTATGTTTTTTGAAATGCGTCTAATTTTATTATCAATTTTTAGGCACTGTGGAGTTAAAATGCGTCTTTTTTTGCTAAGGGAATAATAAAAAGGAAAATACAGGGTGTCAATGCGAAAAAAATATTTTTAATTTCTGTCGATAACTTTTGATAAGTTTGGAATATTTTTATAAAACTCCGTATCAAGGGGATTTTTCCTGAACTATTAATATATAATATTAATTTTTATGTATAAACCAGAGGGGCTGACTACACTATTTAAATTTTTCTAAATCGTCCTAACTTTTTTTGCTACATTGTATCATCTAAGTACGCCAGTTAATTCCCCAATCGTTTATACACAAAAAGGTATACCTTGTAAGAATTGCTCCAAACAACCGTTTTCAAGATATTTAAATTTTAGTGGTTTAGTACTATGGAAAAATGGCTTTTAAAACAGCCTATTGGTCATAACAACTGCCTCATGATATACGAATGATTTAATGTTTTCTTCCATATACTTTTTGGTTGCACTAAAACACTTAAATATCTTGAAAACGGTTGCTCAGAGCTATTCTTACAAAGTGTACCTTTTTGTGTAGAAGCATACTGGTTTACTTAGATGGTACATACAGAGTAGCACAAAAAATTTGGGGCGTTTTTGAGAAATTTAAATAGTGTAGTTAGCTTTTATATAATGATGAAGTATAATAAAAGGGTCAAAGTATAACATGTAAGATATATAGAATATAACATGTATCTATCTAAAATGTCAAATCTTATCAAAATAAGAAAATAATATTTCGGTTGCCCTATTTAAAATCAAATACGAAACAATTTATTTATAGTCATAATCAAGTCGAGGTTTATGGTTTAGCCTAAATTATTTACTTGGGTGTGGTCCCAGATATAATAGTCCGATAATTTTTTGTTACGAATAAAGGACAATGACATTCATATATTTTTGGCAGGAGCCTTGACTTTGTACAAATGAGTCATAAAAACGAATCCAATACAGTATAAATTCGGTAAATAATAAATGCCGCACAACCAAGCGCTAAGACAAGAGTAAAATTTGTGTAAAAACTGCTTAGTAGGTACGAGCAATGAAATACACTATTTTCTTTACAGGTTTTTAAATATCCTCCATTATGTCCAAATACTTTTAAATTAAAAACATTAAAAATTTAACAAAAAACACATACATACTATACAGTGCATTTCTTTAATGCCCCCCTTTACTTTTTAAACTAATAAATTTATACTTTGGAATATTAAATTGATGCATTAATTATATATTTTAGGATGAAATTGACAGATAAAAATTTTAAGCTAGCTGCTGGGCGCCATCTGGGGAAAAAAATAAAATGAAAAGCGGGGTCTTCACACATCATTTTAAAGCTCCGAATGATAACTATATAACCCTAAAATATAAAGTCAATATCTACTTTAAAATGGCGCAACTTTAAAAATAACCCAATTATCTGATTTGAATGGTCATATTTCCGATACAAATAAAGTTATGTTCTTAATATGGTATTTTCCTAAAGCTCTCTTAAAGATGTTTTTAATTGTAATGCTGATGTGCAAGGTGGTTCATTAAAAAATATATTTTTTTCCGCATCTTTGTAAGCCATAATATATTTAAATCTTAAAAGTGCATTTAAAATAAACTCATCAAATCACATGTTAATTTAAATCTGTGCATAAACGAAAGACCCAAACACAAAATAAGGCATTTAGACTTGTATTCCCATATTGTTTTTAATTAAAAAACAGCTTGCTAATAGACCGGATTAACTTTCTTATTGATCAAAATATTTATTGTCATTTTTGTAGTAAAATCAATCAGTTTTGTTATTTATACATGGTAGTATGCAGATATGGGTTTAAATGAAATGCAACTTTGTTTATAGAATATAAATGGCGCCCAATCAAGGGCTATGTTTGAACTGGTTTTAATATATCTTCTCAAAATCCATCTGGTTTATTTATTTTTGTATTATCGGTAAACAAATCACATGTAAATTTAAATCTGAATGTGCATGAACTAAAGACCAAAACACAAAATTAGGCATTTAGACTTGTATTCCCATATTGTTTTTAAATAAAGGACTGCTTCCTTATAGATCCAATTTACTTTTTTATTGATCAAAATATTTATTATAATTTCTGTAGTAAACTTCGGAAATCAATTAGATTTGTTTTTTAAATATACTACTCATTAATCCTAGTTATTTATAATTATATTAGTTGATTAAAATTATCTATGAAAAAGTAAAGATTTAAATGTTTAGTGAAAAGTATTATGAAATAAATACCTAATACGTAATTGACATATTATAATTGTCGTCTCGAAATTAAAAGTTAAATCATAAAGATAAGGATTTCCTATTAAAAAAAAATCTGATTTGTAAAGGTAACAAAATATGATAAGAGAGTAGTGTATTTATTATTAAACAATTTATTTTTTAGTTACCTTTTGTGCTTTACACATGATTGCTAAACTTTGAACATCATGACTGGTATGTCTGGAATCCATGAGACACAGGGCACAAACACTAATTTTGCAAACTAAACAGTACATGTTCAGTGTCTCTTCTAAATGTTCCGGACATTTTCCGTCTTTAGATTTACTTGTACTAGTTCCTCCGCGTTTTGGTTCAATTAGGACATGTTTGGCCAAAGGACCTCTCGTCGGATGACAAGATTCTCTACAAGTATCGCAATAGAGTACCTCACATTGCTCGCACATAACAGTCGCATCTTTTGCCGGTTCTTGTTCACACATTTGACATTTCAGGGTAAGATTTCGAAGTTCGCCAAATCTGTCGACAATACTTTGCATAACTCGGTATTTAGGTAAGTTTTGAGCTCCGTTCTCGTCAAAATATACAACTTTCGAGCAAACTGGACAAGCAAGGGATAAAGCGCTGGGAAAAAGAAGTCCGTTGGGAGTACCAACGTACGAATTGGGTCTTGACGTACAGACAACTCCACTATCTGTTTCACTTAAAATAGATAATTTATCAGATTCCTGGTAGTCCCCGGAAGAACCGGAGGCCACACTTTCGGCGTTTTCTGAAACTGATGCATTTACATTCGCGACGGCATTATGATTAGCGGGTTGCTGCAAATTAAGGGCGCAGTGCAGACAGATCCCGTGATAGCACGGCAGTAACACCGGGTTGATATAAAACTGTTTACAAGCGAAGCAGCGTAGCTCCTCTTCCATCGTAAAATGCGGCTGAAACTCGACTAACGCGCGCTCCGAGTTTGTTTGAAAACAGTGCGGCGGGCGCCAGACGGAAACGTGCGACAATGGGCGAACGCGCCGAATGATGACAAGGGGTTGCATGCACCGGTCTCCCTAGTTCGGGCCATCATATTGTTACCTGACGAGAATAAAAGTCCCCACAATTCAAGGTATGCAAGGCAAGGCTGCTCAACAAGAGTGCATTCATTGTTGGACTAATATGAGGGTCCGAACAAAATTATTAAAGCTAAAAGGTAGTAAAATAAAGTTTTTATATTTGCATTATTTATTATTAAAAGTTAATTAATAATGGGAAAAACCAAGACTATGCAAATTAGACTATTAACGAAAAATATTAAATTTCTCAAGAAAAAAATGTGTTTGTAAACATGAACTGACTATAATAAAAGTTATAAAAGAAAAATTATATAGACACTACATTACCTATTCCAAAAGCAAAATTTTAAAAAAAACGTCTATATAAGAAAAGTTTTATTGCGCTTGCGTTTCGTTGGGGAGTTATTAACCTTTAATTATTCAAATAAAAAAAAACTTATTATTTTGTTTGGTGAAATGATCAAGCACGATAGATTTTTTTATAAGAAAAACTATGTTATTTTAGCTTACTCTACCAGCCTTATCATTACTTTTTCGCTGCTTACAAAATTTTTGTTATAGGTAAAGAGCTAAAAATCAATTATCAAATCAATAGTAAACCAAATTTAAAAATTTGTTTCTGCCCATAAAATTGTTTGTTATAGTGTTAAGAGCCAAAAACAAATTATAAACCAAAAATTAAGGACGATTAAAAATTGAAAATTTAGAAATAAAGAATATTTTTAATTTTGACAAAGTTAATACTGAATATGCTAACTTCACATCCGATTTTGCCAAAATAAAGTCCATCTAAAAATTTGTTTTTGATCATAAAATTGTTTGTTATAGGTAAAGAGCTACAAAAGGACGATTAGAAATCGAAAATTTAGAAAAACCGAAAAATATAATTTTGACAAAGTTAATACTGACTATGCTAACTTTACACCCAATTTTTTAAATTTAAGTTAATAAACAAAATTGTTTCTGCTCATAAAATTGTTTGTTATGGTGTAAAGAGCCAGAAACGAGTTATAAACCAAAAATTAATGACGATTGAAAATCGGAAATTAAGAAATAAAGTTTTTATTTCATTTTGACAAAGTTAATACTGACTATGCTAACTTTACACATGACTTTTTTATTTTAAGTTAGTCTTAAAAATTTTTTTGCTCATCAAATTGTTTAATATAAGTGAAGAGCTACAAACAAATTATAAACCAAAAATTAAGAACGATTGGAAATCGAAGATTTAGAAATAACGATTTTTTTTTTTAATTTGACAAAGTTAATACTAACCATGCTAAATAGATACCCGGTTTTTCTAAATAAAAGTCAGTTTAAAAATTTGTTTCTGCTTATAAAATTGTTTGTTATAGTGTAAAGAGCCAGAAACAAATTTTGGACCAAAAATTAGGGACGACTGGAAATCAAAAATTTAGAATTACCGATTTTTTTTTAATTTTGACAAATTTAATACTGACTTTGCTAACTTCACACCCGACTTTTCCAAAATAAAATCAATCTAGAAATTTGTTTCTGCTTATAAAATTGTTTGTTATTGTGTAAAGAGCTAGAAACAAACTATAAACCAAAAATTAGGGACGATTGGAAATAAAAAATTTAGAATTACCAATCTTCTTTAATTTTGACAAATTTAATACTGGCTTTGCTAGCTGCACACCCAATTTTTCGAAATTAAAGTCAATTTAAAAATTTGTTTCTGCTTATATAATTGTTTGTTATATTTTAAAGAGCCAGAAACAAATTATAAACCAAAAATTAGGAACGATTGGTAATCAGAAATTTAGAATTACCGAATTTTTAATTTTCACAAATTTAATACTGACTATGCTAACATTACACCCAATTTGTCCAAATTGAAGTCAATCTAAAAATTTGTTTCTGCTTATAAAATTGTTTGTTATAGTATAAAGAGCCAGAAACAAGTTATAAACCAAAAATTAGGGACGATTGGAAATCAGAAATTTAGAATTACCGAATTTTTTAATTTTGACAAATTTAATACTGACCATGCTAACATTTCACCTGATTTTTCCAAATTAAAGTCATCCTAAAATTTTTTCTGCTTATATAATTGTTTGTTATAGTGTAAAGAGCCAGAAACAAATTATAAACCACAAATTAGGCACGATTGAAAATCAGAAATTTGGAATTACCAAATTTTTTAATTTTGACAAATTTAATACTGACTTTGCTAACTTCACACCCGATTTTTTCAAATTAAAGTCAATCTAAAAATTTGCTTCTGCTTATGAAATTGTTTGTTACATTGTAAAAGCCAGAAACAAATTATAGACCAGAAATTAGGGACGATTGGAAATCAGGAATTTAGAATTACCAAATTTTTTTAATTTTGACAAATTTAATACTGACTTTGCTAACTTCACACCCGATTTTTTCAAATTAAAGACAATCTAAAAATTTGTTTCTGCTCATAAAATTGTTTGTCGTAGTGTAAAGAGCCAGAAACAAATTATAAACCAAAAATTAGGGACGATTGGAAATTCAGAAATTTAGAATTACCGAATTTTTTAAATTTTGACAAATTCAATACTGACTTTCCCTAACATTACACCCGATTTTTCCAAATTAAAGTCCATCTACAAATTTGTTTCTGCTTATAAAATTGTTTGGTATAGTGTAAAGTGCCAGAAACAAATTTTGGACCAAAAATTAGGGACGATTGATAATCAAAAATTTAGAATTACCGATTTTTTTTTAATTTTGACAAATTTAATACTGACTTTCCTAACATTACACCCGATTTTTCCAAATTAGAGTCCATCTAAAAATTTGTTTCTGCTTATAAAATTGTTTGTTATAGTGTAAAGAGCCAGAAACAAATTTTGGACCAAAATTAGGGACGACTGGAAATCAAAAATTTAGAATTACCGATCCCTCTTAATTTTGACAAATTTAATACTGACATTGCTAGCTGCAGACCCGATTTTTCCAAATTAAATTCAATCTTAAAATTTGTTTCTGCTCATAAAATTGTTTGTCGTAGTATAAAGAGCCAGAAACAAATTATAAACCAAAAATTAGGGAAAATTGGAAATCAGAAATTTAAAATTACCGAATTTTGACAAATTTATTACTGACTTTGCTAGCTGCACACTCGATTTTTCCAAATTAAAGCCAATCTAAAAATTTGTTTCTGCTCATAAAATTGTTTGTCGTGGCGTAAAGAGCCAGAAACAAATTATAATCCAAAAATTAGGGACGATTAGAAATCAGAAATTCAGAATTACTGATTTTTTTATTTTTGACAAATTTAATACTGACTTTGCTAACTTCACACCCATTTTTCCAAATAAAAGCCAATTTAATAATTTGTTTCTGCTCATAAAATTGTTTGTATTGGTGTAAAGAGCCCGAAACAAATTATAAACCAAAAATTGGGGACGATTGAAAATCAGAAATTTGGAATTACCGAATTTTTAATTTTGACAAATTTAATACTTACCATGCAAACATTACTCTCGATTTTAAATAAAGACAATCTAAAAACTTGTTTCTGCTATAGGAATTTCTTGTTATGGTGTAAAGAGCCAGAAACAAATTATAAACCAATAATTAGAGACGAATGGAAATCAGAAATTTAGAATTACCGATTTTTTTATTTTTGACAAATTTAAAACTGACTTTGCTAACTTTACACCCAATTTTACCAACTTAAAGTCAATCAAAAAATTTGTTTTTGCTTATAAAATTGTTTGTTATAGTGTAAAGAGTCAGAAACAAATAATAAACCAAAAATTAGGGACGATTGGAAATCAGAAATTTAGAATTATCGAATTCTTTTTAATTTTGACAAAATTAAATACTGACTTTGCTAGCTGCACACCCGATTTTTCCAAATTAAAGTCAATCTAAAAATTTGTTTTTGCTTATATAATTGTTTGTTATGGTGTAAAGAGCCAGAAACAAATTATAAACCAAAAATTAAAGACGACGAATGGAAATCAGGAATTTAGAATTACCGATTTTTTTTATTTTGACAAATTTAATACTGACTTTACTAACTTCACACCCGATTTTCTCAAATTAAAGACAATCTTAAAATTTGTTTCTGCTCATAAAATTGTTTGTCATAGTGTAAAGAGCCAGAAACAAATTATAAACCAAAAGTTAGGGACGATTGGAAATTAGAAATTTAGAATTACCGAATTTTTTAATTTTGACAAATTTAATACTGACTTTCCTAACATTACACCCGATTTTTCCAAATTAAAGTCCATCTACAAATTTGTTTCTGCTTATAAAATTGTTTGGGAAAGTGTAAAGTGCCAGAAACAAATTATGGACCAAAAATTAGGGACGATTGAAAATCAAAAATTTAGAATTACCGATGTTTTTTTAATTTTGACAAATTTAATACTGACTTTCCTAACATTACACCCGATTTTTCCAAATTAGAGTCCATCTAAAAATGTGTTTCTGCTTATAAAATTGTTTGTTATAGTGTAAAGAGCCAGAAACAAATTTTGGACCAAAAATTAGGGACGACTGGAAATCAAAAATTTAGAATTACCGATCTTTTTTAATTTTGACAAACTTAATACTGACATTGCTAGCTGCAGACCCGATTTTCCAAATTAAAGTCAATCTTATAATTTGTTTCTGCTCATAAAATTGTTTGTCGTAGTATAAAGAGCCAGAAATAAATTATAAACCAAAAATTAGGGACAATTGGAAATCAGAAATTTAAAATTACCGGATTTTGACAAATGTATTACTGACTTTGCTGGCTGCACAGTCGATTTTTCCAAATTAAAGTCAATCTAAAAATTTGTTTCTGCTCATAAAATTGTTTGTCGTGGCGTAAAGAGCCAGAAACAAATTATAAACTAAAAATTAGGGACGATTAGAAATCCGAAATTTAGAATTACTGATTTTTTTTATCTTTGACAAATTTAATACTGACTTTGCTAACTTCACACCCCATTTTTCCAAATTAAAGTCAATTTAATAATTTGTTTCTGCTCATAAAATTGTTTGTAATGGTGTAAAGAGCCCGAAACAAATTATAAACCAAAAATTGGGGACGATTGAAAATCAGAAATTTGGAATTACCGAAATTTTTAATTTTGACATATTTAATACTTACTATGCAAACATTACTCTCGATTTTAAATAAAGACAATCTAAAAACTTGTTTCTGCTATAGGAATTTTTTGTTATGGTGTAAAGAGCCAGAAACAAATTATAAACCAATAATTAGAGACGAATGGAAATCAGAAATTTAGAATTACCGATTTTTTATTTTGACAAATTTAAAACTGACTTTGCTAACTTTACACCCAATTTTACCAACTTAGAGTCAATCTAAAAATTTGTTTTTGCTTATAAAATTGTTTGTTATAGTGTAAAGAGTCAGAAACAAATAATAAACCAAAAATTAGGGACGATTGGAAATCAGAAATTTAGAAGTATCGAATTCTTTTAATTTTGAAAAATTAAATACTGACTTTGCTAGCTGCACACCCGATTTTTCCAAATTAAAGTCAATCTAAAAATTTGTTTTTGCTTATATAATTGTTTGTTATGGTGTAAAGAGCCAGAAACAAATTATAAACCAAAAATTAAAGACGACGAATGGAAATCAGAATTTAGAATTACCGATTTTTTTTATTTTGACAAATTTAAAACTGACTTTGCTAACTTCACACCCGATTTTTCCAACTAAAAGTCAATCTAAAAATTTGTTTCTGCCTATAAAATTATTTGTTATAGTGTAAAGAGCCAGAAACAAATTATATACCAAAAATTAGGGACGATTGGAAATCAGAAATTTAGAATTATCGAATTTTTTTAATTTTGACAAATTTAATACTGACTTTGCTAAATTCACACCCGATTTTTCCAAAATAAGGACAATCTAGAAATTTGTTTCTGCTTATAAAATTGTTTGTTATTGTGTATAGAGCCAGAAACAAATTATAAACCAAAAATTAGGGACGATTGGAAATAAGAAATTTAGAATTACCACTCTTTTTAATTTTGACAAACTTAATACTGACTTTGCTAACTTCACACCCGATTTTTCCAAATAGAAGTCAATCTAAAAATTTGTTTCTGCCCATAAAATTGTCTATTATAGTGTAAAGAGCCAGAAACAAGTTATAAACTAAAATTAGGGACGATTGAAAATCAGAAATTGGGAATTACCAATTTTTTTAATTTTGACAAATTTAATACTGACTTTGCTAACTTCACACCCGATATTTTTAAATTGAAGTCAATCTAAAAATTTGTTTCTGCTTATAAAGTTGTTTGTTATAGTGTAAAGAGCCAGAAACAAATTATAAACCAAAAATTAGGGACGATTGAAAATCAGAAATTTGGAATTACCGATTTTTTTTAATTTTGACAAATTTAATACTGACTATGCTAACTAACTGTTAAAAGCCAGAAACAAATTATAAACCAAAAATTGAAGGATTGAAAATAGAAAAAGTAGAAATTACGAACTTTTTAAATTTTGACAAATTTAATTCTGACTATGCTAACTTTACACCCGATTTTTCCAAATTAAAGTCAAGCTAAAAATTTGTTTCTGGTAATAAAATTGTTAATAATAGTGTCAGCAGCCAGAAACAAATTATTAACGAGAAATAAAGGACGATTGAAAATCGAAAATTTAGAAATAACGACTCTTTTTTTAAATTTTGACGAAGTTAATACTGACTACACCTGATTTTTCCAAATTAAAGTCAATCTTAAAAATTGCTTTTGCCTATAAAATTGTTTGTAATAGAGTAAAGAGCCAAAAACAAATTTTAAACCAAAAATTAAGGGCGATTGATAATCGGAAATTAAGAAAAACTATTTTTTTTTTAACTTTGACAAAGTTAATACTGACTATGCTAACTTTACACCCGATTTTTCCAAATTAAATTTAAGAGGATGCCGTACACGTTAAATTAAGATAAATCGCGATTTGCTGCCGTTTTTAAAATATTTGTTTTGGAAAAAGTTGTATA
This sequence comes from Listronotus bonariensis, assembly GCA_014170235.1. Taxonomy (NCBI): domain Eukaryota; kingdom Metazoa; phylum Arthropoda; class Insecta; order Coleoptera; family Curculionidae; genus Listronotus; species Listronotus bonariensis. The sequence goes on from JACEGR010007931.1 coordinate 16,785, forward strand.
TAGAAAAGTTTTTAAAATGATTCAAAGATTATCGGAAAGTTAATTGAACTTTGGTAATGTTGATAAATTTACACATTAAATTTCTCTAAATTACAAAACTGTAAAAATAACCACTTTTCGATAATCTTTGGATCGTTTTAAAAACTTTTCAATATACAACTTTTTCCAAAACAAATATTTAAAAACGGCAGCGAATCGCGTTTTAGCTCAATTTAACGTGTACGGCATCCTCTTAATCCAAAAATTTGATTCTGCTTATAAAATTATTTGTTATAGTGTAAAGAGTCAAAAACAAATTATAAACCAAAAAATAAGGCAGATTGGATATCGCAAATTTAGAAATAACGATTTTTTTAATTTGGACAAAATTATTACTGGCTATACTAACTTAAGACCTAATTTTTCCAAATTAAAGTCAATCCAAAAATTTGTTTTTGCTTACAAAATTGTTTGTTATAGTGTAAGGAGTCAGAAAAAAATTATAAACCAAAAATTAAGGACAATTGGAAATTGAAAAATTAGAAATAACGATTTTTTAAAATTTTGACTAATTTAATACTGACTATGCTAATTTCACACCCGATTTCCCCAAATTAAATTTAATCCAAAAATTTGTTTTTGCTCGGAAAATTGATTGTTATAGTGTTAAGAGCCAAAAACAAATTTTAAACCAGAAGTTAAGGACGAATAAAAATTAAAAATTTAGAAATAACAAATATTTTTAATTTTGACAAAGTTAATAATGACTATGCAAATTTTACACTTGATCTTTCCAAATTAAAGTCAATCTAAAAATGTATTTCTTCTCATAAAATTGCTTGTTAGGGTGTAAATAGCCAGAAACAAATTATAAAAGAACAATGTTTTTATTTTAATTTTGATAAAGTTAATACTGACTATGCTAATTTTACACCCGATTTTTTCAAATTAAAGTCAATTTTAAAAAAATTTCTGCTTATAAAATTGCTTGTTTTATTGTTAAGAGCCAGAAACAAATAAAAACCAAAAATCAGGGAAACTTAAAAACTAGAAAATTAAAATCTGAGCTATTTGCGAATTTCTTTGCAAATTTTTACCCAAAAAGCGCTAAAGGATGCTCAATAGCTCGTAACTTTTTGCGCAAAATTTTTTAAAATTAAAAATTATTAAGGTCCTTTATTTAGAAGTATTTAATAGTTAGAATATAAAGTCGAAGCCATTCGTGGATTTGTTACAAATTTTCGTAAACACAAAACTGGACTCGGCGACTAAAATTAAGAGGTGGCCAAGTGCAATATTTCTTCGTTCATAACTTTATTGTGCAAAATTTTGTAACTATCACAATCTATTAGAAAGATTTATTTAGAGATATTTAGAAGTAGAAGCCATTCGCGATTTTTTTTGCATTTTTTTAATCCGAGAAAGTGCATAGGGATGCTTAATAGCTCATAACTCTTACGCAAAATTTTTGTAATTATCACAATTTATCAGAAAGCTTTATTTAGAGTAGTGGTTTGTTGGCAGACCTTTTGTTCTACCAAAGTAGTTGGACTGTTTTCTGACCGACCAGTGGGTCTGGGGTTTGGCAGTTTTTTTTTTATACGTGTCCAATTTTTGTTGGTCACTGTATATCTTAGAAACTAATCATAGGATCACGTTGGGCTAATGATAACTTTTATTCAGAAAGTCGAAACCTACAACAATACAAATTTTTAGTCAATTCGACTAGGACCCCAAATCATCCATAAGGTTAGTGCGGGGTCCTTTTTACCCCAAGAAGACGCTGAGATAAGCTTAACTGCTCATAACTCTTTTGTGCAAAATTTTTTGACTATTAAAATTTATCAGAGGGCTTTATAAAGAAGTATTTAATGGTAAGAAATTAAAGTCGCAGCCATTCGTCGAATTATCACAAATTTTCGTAACCACGAAACTGATTCTAACGACTAAAATTAGGAGGTGGCCCAGTGCATAACTTTAATACGCAAAATTTTGTGACTATTAAAAATTATTGGAAAGCTTTATTTAGAGATGTTTAAAAGTAGAAAATTAAAATTGAAGCCATTCGCGAATTATTTTGCAATTTTTTAATCCAAAAAGCGCATGGGGTGCTCATAAAGCGTTTACGCAAAATTTATTACAGGGCTTCATTTAAAAGTATTTATTAGTAAGAATTTAAAGTCGCAGCCATTAGCGGACTTATTACAAATTTTTGTAACCACGAAACTGAACCTGGCCACTAAACTTAAAAAGTGGCGCAGTGAAATATTTATTAGTTCATAACTTTAATGGGCCAAATTTCTGTGACTATCAAAATTTATCAGAGAGCTTTATTTAAAAATATTTAAAAAGTATAAAATTAAAATCTAAGCCATTTGATTTTTTTTGCATATTTTTAACCCCAAGAAGACGCTGAGATAAGCTCAATAGCTCATAACTCTTTTGCGCATTATCTTTTGACTATTAAAATAAATCAGAGGGCTTTTTTGAGAAGTATTTAATAGTAAGCAATTAAAGTCAAAGCCATTCGCGTATTTATTACAAATTTTTGTAACCACGAAACTAATTCTGGCAACTGAAATTAGGAGGTGGCCCAGTGCATTATTTATTAGTTCATAAATTTAATGCGCCAAATTTTTGTTGTTATCAAAACTTATCGGAGTGCTTTATTTAGACCAAGTGGTCTGTAGACAGACCTCTTGTTCTTTCTAAATTTTCAATCTTCAATCTTTACTGATTTATGGTTTTTATTTTGTTTCTGGCTCTTTACACTAAAACAAGCAATTTTATGAGCAAAAAGACATTTTTTAATTTACTTTAATTTAGAAAAATTGGGTGTAAAATTAGAATAATAAGTATTAATTTTGTCAAAATAAAAATGCTTGTTATTTTTAAATTTCCAATCATCAATCTTTCCTGATTTTCAATTTTTATTTTATTTCTGGCTTTTTACACTATAACAAATAACTTATTAATAGCAAAGTAGTATTAAATTTGTCAAAATTAAAAAAATTCGGTAATTCTAAATTTCTGATTTCCAATCGTCCCTAATTTTTGGTTTATAATTTGTTTCTGGCTCTTTACACTATAATAAACAATTTTATGAGCAGAAACAAACTTTTAGATTGACTTTAATTTGAAAAAATCGGTTGTAAAGTTAGCGTAGTCAGTATTAACTTTGTCAAAATTTAAAAAAATCGTTATTTCTAAATTTCCTATCTCCAATCTTCTTTCATTTTTGGTTTTTATTTTGTTTCTGGCTCTTTACACTATAACAAACAATTTTATGAGCAAAAACAAAATTTAGATTGACTTTTATTTGAAAAAATCGGCTGTAAAGTTAGCAAAGTCAGTTTTAACAATGTAAAAACAAAAATGTTATTTTTAAATTTCCGATCTCCAATCTTTCCTGATTGTCGGTTTTAATTTTGCTTTTGGCTCTTTTCACTATACCAAGCAATTTTATGAGCAGAAACAAATTTTTAGATTGATTAAATGAAAAATCGGGTGTAAAATAAGTATAGTCAGTTTTAACTTTGTCAAAATTAAAATAATTCGTTATTCATAAATTTCCGATCTTCAATCTTCCCTGATATTCGGTTTTTATTTTTTTTTGGATCTTTGTACTATAAACATTATTTTATAAGCGGAAACAAATTTTTAGATTACCGTTAATTTAGAAAAATTGGGTGTAAAGTTAGCATAGTCAGTATTAACTTTGTCAAAAATAAAAAGAATCGTTATTTCCAAATTTCCGATCTCCAATCTTCCCCGATTTTCGGTTTTTATTTTGTTTTTGGCTCTTTACACTATAACAAACAGTTTTAGGAGCAAAAACAAACTTTTGGATTGACTTTAATTTAAAAAAATCGGGTGTAAAATTAGAATAGTCAGTATAAATTTTGTCAAAATTAAAAAAATTCGTTATTTCCAAATTTCCGATCTCCATTCTTCCCTGACTTTTATTTTTCTTTTGTTTCTGGCTCCTTACACTATAACGAACAATTTTTTAACAGAAACAAATTTTTAGATTGACTTTAATTTGGAGAAATTGGGTGTAAAGTTAGCATAGTCAGTTTTAACTTTGTCAAAATTTAAAAATTCGTTATTTATTAATATTTGATCTCCGATTTTCCTTAATTTTTGTTTTTACTCTTTATGCTAAAACAAACAATTTTCTGAGCAGAAACAAATTTTTAGATAAACTTATACCCGGAAAAATCGAGTGTAAAGCTGGCGTAACCGATATTTGTGAGTCGAGCGAGTTCAACCTTTTTAAACTACTGGTTTTAATTTGTTGCTGACTCTTTACACTATGACAAACAATTTTCTAAGCGGACACAAATTTCTAGATTAAATTTTACTTGGAAAAATCGGGTATAAAGATGGCGTGACCGGTTTTTGTGAGCTAACCGAACTCCAGTCTTTCTTGACTTTCGATTTATAGTTGATGACTCTTTACACCGCGACAAACAATTTCGTGAGCAGCAGATGATCTTCGTAAATATGACGCATCATATTGGCAATTTTAAAATATATTTCTGCCATCAACCTTTTCTTGTCTATCACTGCAAGGTGAATATCATATTGAAAATTTTAAAATGTCTCTTTGATCAATGTAAAGACTTTGTTAAAACACAACCCAAAAATAAAACAAAAACAATGGCGCCGATAAAAATGTATTTTTCCTTAGAGAGTAATTTTGTTTTTGTTCGTGGAGCAATCTCATCTTGATTAAATTGTTACGACATCCTTTACGACCCATTGTTTTAAGGAATCGTGACTACAAACTACAAATTGCATTTCTTAAATAAGTAATAGGACAAATTGTACCTTTTCTTTGACTTTAGACAAATATTTTTTCGGATCTTTAATTAAATGACATTATTTTATAGAATGGAAAAAGCAGCAATGAAAATATGACATATTTATTTTTTTAAATATCTATTTAAATAGTCTGAACAAAAAGTTTTTTTTTCGGATAATTTTTAAAAAGCTACAAATTTTTAAATTTTAAAAACTAAATATTATTAAGCATAAAAATGCGCCAGTTTAACCAACCTTGAATATCTTAACCATTCCCGAGATACTAATGATGAACACCGAATTTTTAACAGTCTGTATATTTAGGGCACCCTTTGAATAATGGTGGTGCTACTATACACATTTTATAATAATTTTCTATCCTGGGACTTAACTTTATTAACGTATGGGTAATGTTGTCTAAAGAGTGTAAAATTTATTGTAAAATTTTTATTATTAGAGAGAAGAAGAATTGTTTAGCGATTAAAGACAGTAAATTCTAATTATTTCCCAAGCAGCAAGCTGACGACATTATGACGTTATTTTAAAATCATTTTTGGTCATGGGACGTCATTAGACCAAAATTATGACGTCATTTTACCGTTTTTTAAATACGTGTTTTTGACGTCATGTTTAGAAAACCCGCCAAAAAATTTTGTTACATTATATGATTTGATTGTTACATTATATGATTTGTGTCAAAATCCGAAATATCATGACAGAAAATAAAACTAATAATTTTACCAAATTAAAATAGTAAAAAACCCTACCGATAGATGGCGTAATGGATAATAAACTACTACGTTTATTCAACATCTTCGCTTTTTATTGCCTACACCTTACCGATGAGATCAAAATAATTCGAGATCGGTCTGCGGTTGATGATCTCAAATAGCTTTGAAAGAGATATCTTCGGCTAGTGTGAAAATCTGCATCTCCAGGTTAGACAATGTCCTGAGAGAAGCGACCTTGCAGTGCAAGAAAATTGCAAGCAGTAAGGAGTTTTTTTCTATTTCAATTTTCAAATAAAATATCGTATCATTTTAGCTTTAAAAAAAAAGTACATGCGTCAACTTTTCATCATATTATAGACGTCAATAATGGGACGTCTTTTGTCTGTGCCTTAGGGAGGTCAATTTAACGTCATTTTGTCGTCAATAGAGACGTCAGCTTGCTGCTTGGGTTGTTTTGATTTTAAAAACTGTATTTAAAGGTAAATTAATTCAGTTTAAAAATATATGGAATTTTACTTTTCTTAAAAAAATAAAAAAATTAATACACATCAAGGTGATATCCTCTTAAAGCTTTTAACTATTTAAGTTTGTCGCGTGCTACTTTAGCTTGTATTTAGGTCAAGTAGTACTAAACTTATTACAGAGTCCAGGCTATAAGGGTTATTTTAAACAAAACAACCCCATTTAAAATTAAATTTTATACTTTTAGAGCAGATACCTAGACAATATGACTGAATTTGGAATTTATAGAGCACTCCAATCTTACATGACTTAAATATTTGTTATATGGACAAGGTTTTCTTAAAATAAATAAGGTTACTAATTAAAAATGTCAGTAAAAATATTTGACTTTATAATATCCATACGTTAGTTAGCAGAATATGTTACATATTTTAAAATATATTTTTACATATTTTTTAAAATAATAAACAAACTAAAACTGCATCAGTACCATTTGACATTTTAATAATAAATTCAAATATAGTTAGCCACAAAAGTTTTTTGTTCACTAATCAGGAATTAAAAGGATACCACTGCTAATAAACTGTAATTAACTGTCAAATGATTTTAAACAATTGTTATAAATTTTGTTTTGTTACCAATTAAAAAAGAAGAAAAGAAGAAAAACAGGAGATAAAGTAATTGCAGGGGCGGTCATAGGGGGGCATGGGTGCCATGGCCCCGACCCTCTTAAATGCGACATCCTTTCTATTTTATTGTGTTTCCATACATGTGTAATGGCAAATATGGGCATTTATTGAGGGTCCCCCCACAAGGCTGATCCCGAGGGGTGAGGCTGATGATGAAATGGAAAAGGAGTGAGGACCTTTTTAAAGGGAAGAAGGTTTTGTGTAATTTTATAAAAAGAATGAAAGGTGAAAACAATAAAAAGAGGTTAGAGGACTCTCCTCGGCCCATGCCCCCCTCCTCAGAAAGTCGATATGACCGCCCCTGAGTAATTGTTTTACTTTGCATCCCGAATACGACGTGCTCTGGTTAAGAAAATACTCCTTTTTATACAATGCTGAGATTTAAAATGGGTTATTCCAGATACAATTTTTCTTTAAATAATTTTAATCATGATATACACTTAATTTTTTTAGGAAGAGTAGTGTAGTTTATACAAGTTTGTTTTACTATTATTGGTCAATTAACGCGTTATTGTCAATGATCTAAAAATTAAAAGGATTGCTAATAGAAAATGATCCCCATATATTTTCAATAGACCTGCGCAAGAATTTTTACCCCACACTGGGAGAATTGCTGTACACCTTTGCACATGCGCAGTTGTTATAAAGGTTAGCATTTTTTATTTAAAACCCAATATAGTGTTGGCAACATTGACAAAATTAGCAGGATTTTAATAAATATAGTGGTTGCAACACTGAAAACGTTTACCTATGCGGTGACAGGGTCACACTCATCCTAATTTAATTTATAATTTGGGATTTCCCGATCGTAAAATCCAGGTAAAATTGAAGCCGTCGACCGTTATCAGGTATAGTTATTTGGTATTTGGTGTTTTATTTGTGCGTTGTGAGTAATTCTTGGTGTTTTTTACTTTTATTTAATTTAAGTTTTGCATAACCAAAATTAAATAATGAGTAAGTAGCAAATTTCCTGTTTTAAATAATACTCTTTATTGCCATGCAGTCAATTTTTAGAGATCAATAAATCCATTATTTTTTGAAATAGTCATGATTTGGGTTATTTTTTTTTTAGCGGGAAAAATTGTATTTAAGGATTATAGAAAAATATATATGGGGTTCCATTTAAAATAACAAACTTGCCCTATATACGAAAATTGACCGTTTTCGTAAGAAATAAATGTCACAACCAAATGGCAAGGATATAAAAAGAAACTTAAAAAAATCTAAGGCTTTTCACGAAAACCGCATTTTGATAATTTTATTTCTTTTAAAATTATTCGCGGTGAAAATGGGTTAAAATATAGTCGGACACCCTGTATTAGCATTGGACTGATGCATTTATAATTACACAAAATAAAATATGGCAGTTTAATTAAAATAATTTGACATATTTTCAAGTTATAACACGTAGCCATAAGCAATTTCGTCGGCAATATCACGATGTGGCGTATCTCAAAAAGTAGGAAAAATGACTAGAGCTGATGTAATTGCTTAAAAAAGTTGCTTCTTAATATTACAAATTGGCATATGTTAGATTTTGATATCTTTAAAAGTTATAGAAATATAATACTAAGCCTATTTCATTTTACTAAAAAGAGTAGTACAAAAATACCTAAAAAGCACCCTCGTGAAATTTAAACATAAAGATACGCCGCTTTGTGATATTGAGGACGATTTATACCATATAATATCTTGTAGATTGCTTATTGCTCGTATGTTAAAAAAGGAACATAGGTATCTTTCTGTGGAATGTTTTGAATAAAATTAAATAGTCCATTTAATTATTACATTATCAAGTTTATTTCAAGTTGGCATTTGTAGGCAAATTAAATCAATAATTACTTACTGGGTACATTACCAATTTTAATATTTGTGATTCGCTTTTTTTTGTGGTTTCAATTACAAATATAAGGTCAGTTTGGCCCTAACCCCAAAAATAAACAATTTCAATGGCATTACACGCCAAACTTAACTGAACGACAACTGCTACGCCAACGGGAACGAAATATCAGTTTATGAATTGAGATTTATTCCTCAAAAAAGTTACACCAAATCTAATTGCTTTTATAATAAAATACCAACTATTCAGTTTTGTTGTGTCAAGGTAGTGTTAAGAAGGAAGATAATAATACATAAAATAGCGTGCAGGTTTGAGGTTAAGTAAAAGTGGGTCCTCATGAATCAAAAAGAAGGTGTTTTAGTAATAAAATGGAATTTAAATTGAGATCGGTGCTTCTAAGCACTCTCGTTTGCTAAATCTTAATAAAATCGGCGATACGACCGAAAAATAAAAAAATATACAACAAAAAATAGTCCCCAATATAAAACCGGTTTACTTTTTAGGGACTGCTATGAAAGACGAATACAGACTTAAAATAAAATATTTAAATATGTATACCCCAAAATTACTTGGTATATTTTCTTTATAAATGAATCATATACAAAATGTTAAACCCGGTCCTGTTGTTTGTTTTCGGCTAGTCAGTAAATGTTTATTGCGCATGCCCACAAGTGTACTGCGCGGTGCCCACGTAGGGGTTATTGTGATTTTCGCTGCATTCATCCATATTTATTTTTCAGATCATTGGTTATTGTCTTTATAAAAAATATTTTATTATTAAAATGCCATAATTGAGACATCTAGCCGTGCGTAGCGTTACTAGCTTAAAAATCTATAATGAATTCTTTCGTAAAATCTATCGTTAGGCTTCTCTTATGTAACTACGTAACAACACCTAAAAATCAATTTTGTGCCTTAAGGAGGACCACATGAATTTCACTTCTGCGCCAAGAAAGCCATGTATCGAAAGCAACGATGTCAATATTAGATATTTTTCCTTTTAAAAGAAAAGTATTGTTACCTAAACGATATATGTATAATACGTATCAATTTATAAACTAGTCATATCCACCACTGCTTGTGTTTGAACTTTGTCAAGCTTTATCCATAATAACGATGATATTCCTGATTGCCAAATAAGTTTGCTGTTTTATTAACGTTATGGTTATATATATATATATATATATATATATATATATATATATATATATATATATATATATATATATATATATATATATATATGGTTATATATATATTCTCTTCTTCATTTTAAATAATTATTAATATAAACTAAAACGTTGAATAAATAAAAATTAAAAAGATTACTTAGGGTGGTAATAATTCTGAAAATCTAAAAATAACTTAAAAGGTAAAAACAGCAAACAAACAGCGGCGGCAACATCACCAGTATGAAACGTCATGTCGATTATAAATTATTCAAAATTTCGACCAGTTAATTGGACACCTTAGTATCCCAGCATATAAATTTAATTAAAACTGCAAATATTAACTAGAATAACCTTTTAAGTCTAGTGGTGGGAAAGCTCAAGAGGGGGATTTCGGAATTTACTACAGGCAGATTAATATACCGGAGGATACCTTATACCTACCCGGTTAAGTACCTCTACCAAATATGAGCGCGTCAGATTAAGATAGGGTGAGTTACATGCTAAACAGTGTATATTCCACTAATTTGACAATTTAAGAGTTATGTAAATAAAGCGGATTGCTACAAAGTTGTTAAAAAACAAAACGTCATTTTGACACGCTCGAGCGTGACTATTTTTTTTTATTTTGAAGAAAATAATTTAAGGATAACGAAAAATATATAATTCGAATCGAACCGAATAATTTCCACAAGCCGAAATAATAACAGTAGATATTTTTTTTTGACATATTCAAAAATCTATAGCCGATGAAAAGGTATATATACATTATATATAACATTATTTTTTTCTTATCATCTAAGCTTCGCAGCCCAATAGGATTCTATGACGCTCCAGTAAATCCTCATTTAGCATCGTGGGCTCCCCAACTATAGAAGAAAACGAAACTAACATATTCCAAAAATACTTTGATGTTCCATTTTTGCTATGTGAACCCTTCTAACCACCTGCAAACTGCCAAGTAATGTCAAATTAACAAACCTAAAATGCTATATTCTTTATTATTTTGACACAAGGTTAATTTTGTATTTATTTTTAAATTTTAATTATTTTTACGAAAATTCCATACAAGTTTTGGCATCGCTGTTTTCTTTAAACGATATCAACCTTGTGAATGTCGCATCGCATGTAGTAAATATAATCAGTTTGTATTCCTTTACGATGTCACATGCTTCGCGGTTTCTAGGAGGTTTATTGGTGATAAGTGGAAAACCCAGACAAGTTTTATGTAAAAGTCTAAAAATATAGAAAGAAGCTTAACAACTAGTGTTATCAGGTATTCAATGTTTTAAGAAATTTGTTCATAAACCTACATAGTAAATTGTTTATTTAAAAATAAATATATTTTTGTCGAAAGTAGTTTAAAACATTGAAATTATTCTGCCCAACCGGGTGACTCTGAGTTTTTTTATCATAAATAAACACAAGACACTTGACCAAATCAATTAAGATTACACTTTTTTGTTGTCCTTAAAAACAATATAGGTCTTAATATTTACGTTGTTCTTAACATAAAATTATTATTTATTTAGTATCAATTACCTATATTTTTTTCGTTCAGTATCAACAAACGGGTTTTCTCTGAAGCTATAGTAGCTATGTAGTTGTGCTAAAAATAAGCTTTTTTCAACTGTACTATATAAATTAATATTTAACAAGTTTGTATTTTAAATCTTTTGTTATAGGGAAAGCAACCAAATATGGAATAGTATTCTTAATATGGAATACCGGCATTTTCCTTAAACGGAAACACACACTCAATTAGAGGGGTTTTGTCTCTTTTTTTTATTGCCCATTCGCGAGTAGACGTGGTAACATGTCAGTAGAGCAAGCCCTTTCATCGCTATAGCACCATTTTATTTATTTTATGATTCGCTTTCTCGCAACTTTTTAGGCTTTATATCAAGACACTATTTAACTTAAAAAAAAAACTTAAAATTTTTGACACAGCTTGTATAATGGCAACCCCTATATTATTTAATACGTACGTATGCTAGTTATTAATATAAATATTTTTAAACAATACAGAATGTACCAAGAAAAATAAATAAAAGTTTAAAATTTAAAAATTTACAACAGCTTTATCTATAAATTCAAAAAAACAGAATGTACTAAAATGTATTGGTACTGTCATGTACAATAAAAAAATTAAAATTGACATCATACAGGGTCATTCAAAAATTTTAAAACTTACTTTTTTAAATTTTTCATAGCCTTGACCTAATTTTTAGGCAACCTCATGGCAATACCTTTGTTAAAATACTATGTTTAATATAAATTTGTTTTTATCCGGTAAACAGATAGGGAAAGGTCGGTTCCCGTTCGGATCTTAGACTATAAATTAAAGGAGAGTGACCTGATCTTCACGACATCTTTTTGTTATCACCCTAAACAATATTTTGGATATATTTTTTAAAAACAAATTAGTCGATTTTTGGCCAAGTCTACTGTTATAGTATTCCATATTTGGGGTAGTTATTCCATATTTAGATATCTTTATCCTTTTTTAGTTTTTAAAAAAAATCGCAATTAATATTAATCAATGTAACTTAAAATTTTAACAAAATAAAGGACAAATATATGATTATTATTAATTACTACAAAAGTTTTTTATTTATAATTTAAATGCAAATTATGTGTAAAAAACAAAATGGTATTCCATATTTGGTCACTTTCCTCTAATAAAGTACAGGATTTTTAATTTGGGAATGGAAGAAACATAAACTGTTAAGTTTAAAAACAAGTAAGTCTTATTACTCAGAAATAACGTTTTTAATTCCGATTGGCGCCCCTTACTAAGAGAAATGGATTACCCTAAATAGTAAAAGTTTTTCTGCCGCCCCAGCTACTTTGATTTTTTAAATCAAAATTTAATTTTAATTATTTTTTAGTTAAAAACAAAATAAGTGTTATGTAATTAAAAAAAAGCAACCCAAAATGTAACTTATTATAAGTAAAAATATTTTTAAATTTTAACTCGCCATTCTGTCTCCCCAACGCAGCTGTGTTTCACCGAAAAACTCTATATTTTACTTAATAAGAGTTTACTATAAAGTATACTGGCTGTTTCCTTATTAGAGTAAAACAATTTAAGGGTTTATTTATAAGCCAATTTTATAAAAAAAAATATATAAACATTGGTCTGCAAATTTTCGTTTTTAAAATACAGGCTGATAAATATTTTTTAAAGGGAATATAAAAAATTGGACAAATTTATTTTTACTTGAAAACTAAGCAAGCTACTTAAAAATTATACGTAACAAAAAGCTGTAATTTTATTTAATTAATTTAAATAACATATAAAAATTGCAACAAAATCTGTGGCTTACATTATTTTCGTCAGAAATACTGTTTTTTGTGAGACTTAAGACGCCACTGGACTAGCTAAAGATTTTGAATTAATTAATTGGCAGGGATCTCGGTCAGGTATATTATTTTTTACTTGTAACGTATTTATATAATATACCATGTTTTTAATGTTAAATATGTTTTGGTTGTTTTTTTATTAAAGTAAATTAAAGACAAACCTATTCAAGAAGTTACGTTAAATAAAGGACGTGGAATTAAAAAAATTATTTTTAAATTAACTACATTAGTATGTGCAGCAATTCTGTTATCTTAGGTAGTTATGAGGGTCATAAAAAATCTTTTATATTGTTACCTTAAACATTTAAAATATTGTTAAAAATTTCAATGAGCTTGTGGCAGCAGACGATATTTACCTATTTCAACAAACTTTCGTCAAAATACTAAGTGGGGTTGTAGGCTACTTTTTTGGCGTAATAGAATTCTTAGTTCAAGAAAAATGTTTGAGGCTTTTTTACTCCACCTTACAGTGCAGTACAATACAGCGTGTTCTATTAAGTGTGCAACAAATGGGAAACTTTTTATTTGCAATTTGTCAGATAATTTTATTCTCTGTAAAGATTAGTGCATGGCCTTACTTTGTTCTATTAAAATGTAAAGGATATACAGGGTAGATAAAAAAACTGTTTAAAACTAATGAACCCTTGTTTACAAAAATTAGAACAATTTTTGTATGTTAGTTGGCGGTTTTTACATGCAAAATATAATTAATAAGATATGTGCTTTATTATCGAAAATATGTATTTTTAAATTAAATGGACAGAATTGACGAACCATTGGCACGCGTACCATTAGAGACACGACTCACAATATTTTAGGCACGTTACTGATCCCAAATTTATCATGTTCTACAAAAAAGTGTAAAGTAGGTATTTATTCTAATTATTATTTCAATAATTACACAGCTAAATGATTTGATGGCACGTCTATGTGCTCGTTAAAAATTTCTTTAGAAAAATGGATTGTTGATATGTGCGTAAAGGTTCGCCATCCCTGTACTAGGGTATTGTTTAATTTCCTTGCAACAAACTTGAATTGAAGATATGTTCAGTAGTTCGGTGGATTCATTTAATGGATGGTATTTATGGAAGTACACGCCAAAAATAATATTAAAAGTACTAAAAAAAAACAAAAAAAAATTAAACAAGTAAAAAGATAATTAAAAATCGACGTTTCGGTGGCAAATTTGCAAATTGTTTATTTTTTTTTGGTTTTTTAGTACTTTTAATTTTAATTTTGGCGTGTACCCAAATAAATACCATACAACAAACTTGAAAATGGCGGTCAAATAATAAAATCTAAATTCTGTATATCTTTACCAAAAGGCCTTTATTTATTTAAAATTATTTAAAAGTACTATTTTAAAAAGTAATAAATCGGAATTACAAAAATATGTATGATATAAAGGTAATTCAAAGTTTTCCGAAAAAAACTAAAAAATCGAATAGGAAGCCACGACTTGTAGGAGTATTTAGGTATAACTTTTATTTCAGAAAGATTTTTTTTATTTAATGTTTTGTTAATTTTTCTAAAATGAGGGTACTTTACTTTAGGGCAGTTTTAGATTGGCTTATATCCTTAAATTTTTAATACAAATGACCTATGTTAATATAGTTTGGGATCATGCACCAAATTTTCTGGGGAATAAAGTTTTTTGAGAAATGGCAATTAAAAAAACACATTTGTTGCACACCTAATGAACGGTACTATATATGATATTTTTAGAGAATATGATGTTGTCGTTATTGGTGGTGGAATTGTTGGAACTGCATCAGCAAGAGAGAAATCAAACTTCGCCATCCTAAACTCAAAATGGCCATTTTGGAAAAGAAAGTGACCTAGCTAAACATCAGAGTAAAAATAATAGTGGGGTTATTCATGCTGGAATATATTATAAACCAGGTAAATTATACCTAATATTTATTTTAAATAATTAACATGCTTTAAGTGATTTAACTTACTAACAATAACCCTAAATAAACTTTTAGTAGAAAATAAGACCAAAATAACGACATAAGTTTTATTTTAACACAAAAACAAAAAAAAACCTTAATACAGCCTATGTTGCAAATGTTAAAAAAAACAAATCCAACCTATAACCACATTATTATTTTGTTAAGATTTATTGTCAAAATTAAAATAATTTCAACCATATATTTATTTAAACTAAATACTATTTTACTGTTCTCCAGAGTAAAGACAGTTCATTAATATTTTTAATGAAACTTTAACTTTTTATTATTATAAAGGGCTATTCTGCCCTTGCATTAATATTATAAAAACCAAGATTACTTTTAAAAGGAAATAAATTATTAACACATTATTTAATATAAAATAATTAATAAAATTTAAGGAAAAAACTTACATAGATAGGGTTGCAAAACGCTTGTTGCAACCGCTAAACATAGATTCAAGTCGTAATTATTTTATAATCTAATCATAAAATAAGTTCTTAACAAGGCTGCCAGACGTGAACTGATCCTTGGACGCGCCTTAAAAATTTGGAAAACTCTTCTAGGCGCGGCCTTGGGATTAGTTTACGTCTGGTAGCCTTGTTGACCTAAACTTTTTTATGATAGATTATAAAAATACTTTCGAACGGAACAAATTTTATTAAATATTTTACATTAAATTAATAAGTCTTAATTTATTTCCTTTAAAGTAATCTTCGATTTAAATATTTATTAAATATCTTTATTCTGAAGGAAAGCCAAATAATATTTTGTTTAAATTTATATTCCCAGAAAAAGAAATAAACTATAAAATATTGATAAATAAGTACTGTAGTTTTTTGTTTCTACCTTAATTTATTTAATTAGCATAATAACTTTATAAGGTAATTTATAGTTATTTATAAATATTCTTACTTTGATAAAAAAATAAACAAAACAAATATTTAACACAAGTTTTTTATAGGTATTTTGATTGTCAAACTTGTCACATTTAAATATAACTTAGGTTACAGTTTAACATAATATTATTACTTTTGAAAACTAGATATAAACAATCATTTCTCTTTATCCGTTCCTTATTATTTATAATTACGAATGTCTTTAAAATGGTATTTTTTGCCCCGTTTTAATCCTTAAAACGACAAAAATACTTAAAACTAAAATTTTACGTTTTAAATGTTAAACAAAAATTCCTTAAAAGAACCTTTTGGCAATAAAATAAGAAATAACTAAATTTTGCGACATAATCCGGTTTTTTCAAAAACCTGAATCTATCCCTAACTACATAATTAATATTTTGGTTTCTAATCTACTTTTGCCTTTAAAAATTACCTTTAAATAAGATCTAGTGTTAATACATGAAATATAATTTAAAAAATTTGTGAATAGATGATACTTAAACCATTTTATTGCTTAATAATAAAATATTATATTTAAAAATAAATTA
This sequence comes from Listronotus bonariensis, assembly GCA_014170235.1. Classification (NCBI taxonomy): domain Eukaryota; kingdom Metazoa; phylum Arthropoda; class Insecta; order Coleoptera; family Curculionidae; genus Listronotus; species Listronotus bonariensis. The sequence goes on from JACEGR010007931.1 coordinate 33,226, forward strand.
AGCCCCTCTAAAAATATTTAAATAAAATATTTGTCTAACTATAGACATTTCTTTTCCTTAGATGCAAGAATGAAGTCATTAGTATATTTAATTTTTAGTTTTTTTTCTATATTAAAAAGAATTGCGATAGTTAAAAAATTGTTTTAATATAATAATCACTACTACAAATTTACACATAATAAATTTATCTCCGCAAAATTGTTTATTTAGTTAATTTAAAAACAAATAATACCTTTTTTTGCTTAACCAGACCCGTTTAAACATTAATAACTAATAAACTGCCATAAAATGTATTTATATATATAAAGACAGTTGGGTTTTCCTACTATAAAATTTAGTACCACAAATAGGTTTCATTTATATATATATATTTTTTAATTTTCTACAACTTACACTTTTCTTTTAAAATTATTAAATATTTCTCTTATGGGGTTTTGGAATCTTACATAAGAAAAAAAGGTTATAAAAACAGTTTAATATAAAATCGTACATTAAATACTGTCCAAGAATATGTTGTCAGTCTCTCCGGATTCATATAGAACACGTAAAAATAATGTGATAAGTTCCTATAATTTTTTTCTAAAGCCCCTATTTACAAAGATATGTACCCTTAAAGGACGCCGCTGGAATCGGTTTTTCTTGAATAACTTTTATAGTACTTGGTATAATAAAATAATTTTTTAATATGATAAATACATAGTAAGGACTCTTTAAAATGGTATCCTTGTAAAACATTTGCCTTTATTGGTTCGCCAGGGGCGGACTAACCCTTACACAATAGTGTTAATTATTTTTACACCTGTATAATAAAGGAAATGAACTAAGTATTTTAAGTAGCTTAAATCCTTATCTAAAAAAGGTACTTCTGTTAGATGTCAATAGATTAAAGCATTTTCGACATAAACAAGTTTTTGTTTAGTAGGGACATCTAAAAACAATAGGTTATTCTGTTTGCAAATGGTACAGAAAAAATACTTAATGATTTTACTTTTAATTTTTACGAAACTAAAGAATAATGTTGCAGAATTATAGGGGTCCCATAATCTTCGATAATAAAGCTCAGAATGCATAAAATAAGAGAGCCTATGTCAAACCGATAAACAAAATTATTTAATACATCCCAATTTAATCAAGGTTGTTTTCTCGAAAACGCTTTGCTTTATCGATATCCGACGAAAGTACCTTTTTTAGCTAAGGGTTTAAGCTTGAAAAAATAAGGTTTAAGGGTGATCCGCCCCCTGGCGAACTAAGGAAGACAAATGTTTAAAAAGGATACCATTTTAAGGAGTTCTACCAGCCTATTATCTCATATTAAAAAATAACTCATAATACCAAGTGATATAAAGAAGTTATTTAAGAAAAATCGATTAGAGGCGTCCTTCAAGGGCACACATCTCTGTAAAGAGGGACTTTGGGAAAATATTTTATATGAACTTGCCACATTATTTTTATGTGTTCTATATGAATCTAAGATTGCCCACATATTCTTGGACACCCTGTATATAATATAATGTATACCTACCCACATTAACATGGCTTTTATTCATATTGGGTAGTATAAAATGATTTTAGATTTTTCTAATAAATAGTACATACCAAAAGGAAAATTAAGTAGTTTTAAGGGCTATACTTAAAAAAAACACATTTTAGGTATGATTTGCTGTAATGTACTGTAAGTAAAAAAATTACATTACTTATCTTTTCATAGTGATTTCATAAATATAGGCATAACTGTTGTTTTAGGTTCGCTAAAAGCCAAACTATGTGTAGAGGGATCTCAACTAATGTATAAATACTGCGACGAAAGAAAATTCCATATAAAAAAGTGGGTAAATTAATTGTAGCGACAAATCAAGTAGAAGTTAAAAGATTAGCAGATTACATAACAGAGGGTATACGTCACTAAAACAATAAACATTTAATTTTAAACAATTAAATCAGGATTCAAAAGATGCTACATTTATTTTTTTTACAATATTATTTTTACGTAACACTGTTGAATCAGCTTTAATTTGCAGCTATTCAAAACAAGGTTCCCGATATTAAATTAATAAAAAGGAGTTGAAGAAATTCAGAAAATTGAACCACACTGTGTTGGACTTGAAGCTTTGTGGTCAGCTCATACCGGAATAGTTGATTACTCTTTAGTTACTAAATATTATGGTGACGATTTTAAAGAAAAATCTGGGGATATCCATTTACATCTTGAGGTAAACATAGGTAATAGATATTCATAATATTTTTATTATACTTATACTATTTTGTTATTTATTACTTATAAACAACAAATAGGGTATTAACTTTAGGTTAATGGATTCTCAAAATTCAAGTGACCCGAACTATCCAGTATTAATTAAATCAAAAGATGGAGCAAACTGTTAAAAAGTAAATATGTGTTAACTTGTGGTGGGCTTTATTCCGATAAACTAGCTGAATTATCAGATATATTTTTTATCATTGCTTTTGGTTCTAAGCTCATTGGTTTTAAGTACCTTTAAAATTATGGTACTTAAATGCATAAATCTACACAGCTTCAATGCTAACTCGAAAATAGAATTTAAATAAAAGTGTCAGAAATGGCTGTTTTAAATAAAAACACTTAGCTAAAAGTCAGTTATATCAGCTACGAATAATAAAAACACTTTAAAATACAAATTTTTAATTTGCTTACGAACGAATAGATAGAGACGAGATCGATCGATATTGATATACTTATGATAATAATATACTCGTTTAATTTAATTAATTGCATGACAAAATCTAATACAAAGGGCTAATCTGCGGTGCTTTTGATTAATGTAAAAAAATTATCTGACAGCCTAAACTATACATTACATAAATATTTAAACCAATACATTTTCAATGTTACTTTTATACAACTGCTACTATCGAAACTAAGTCGAAATTTGACTGAAATTCCTTAATTAGATCAAATAGCTTGATTTTTTTATTTAAGGCTGTCCCACTTCACCAAAAATAGTACCATTTAGAGGAGAATATCTACTTTTAAATCCAGAAAAAGCTAATATGATTAAAGGCAACATTTATCCAGTACCAGACCCAAGATTTCCATTTTTAGGAGTGCATTTTACTCCTAGAATGGATGGAAGTGTTTGGCTTGGGCCCAATGCTGTTTTGGCATTTAAGAGAGAAGGTTACAAGTAAGTTAAACGAACTAGTATTATGTCCTATTAAGGGTCGATTTTCATCCTTCGTTCCGTTTAACCTTACATTCCGTTTTTATAAAATATTTTAACATGCAAATCATATACAATATGTCCACTATCGTAAACATGACGTTTAGTGAAAGGGAAGCTTACGGTGTATGTGACGAGGCATCATGGATTAGCTATAAAAATGAGACACGGGACCAACACTACAGATATACCTCATTCTACTTGCCTAAAGAGAAACACATTGCAAAAAAAAATTTTATTTTGCAATTTACGAAAAAAGTTAGTTTTTGGTTAGCATCCCAAAGAAAATCAAAACCTTTAAAAGCTAATCCTTCATTTGTATTTTTTTCGTGAATTTTGATTTTTAATGACAAATATCAAATTTTCTAAAATTAACTATATTTTTCTAAAAACTATAGCCAGTTAAAAAGTTTTCCCTTTACAATTTTTATGCGAGACTTTCAATATGCCTCTATTTACAAGAAAAAGGCAAATAGTTTTGCTAAATTTGAGATTTGTCGATAAAATTTAAATAAACAAACGAAGAAATACAAGAGAATTTTCTCTGAAAAGTTTTGTCTCTTGGGGAGGGTGGGGGTGGGGGGATGTCGGGGCAGCCAAAAAAACAGAACTTGTTTTTGCAAATTCTAAAATTAAAATTTTCTTTCAAAGCGTCTAGCATCAGTAGCATGTAGTATAAATTTGGTGTGGGTTTCATGTCTCAGCTTTTATATAAAATAATTTGAAAATACTAGTACCGCCCCCTGGATATGGGTGGTAAACGAGGACATATACTAATAATCGACATTAATTTATACAGCTATTATAGATTGTTGTTAAAAAAATTACGGGCATATTCTACATTTGAAATTTTATTTCAAAATCCCATTAAAATATAAAGGTAAGTTTTGATATACGCAAATTTATTAGAAAAAATTAATGCTGTTTTCTAAAGTGCTTACTTCAGTTGGCAAATTTTTGCTAAGCAAAAATACTGAATGCCACTGGTGTCCGGAAAAAGTAAAGTAGCTTTCTTAGAGCCCGAATAATTCTGCTTAAAAAGGGCCTCTTGGATTTTTACGTTTTGACACACCGATTTTGAAATAAAAATGAAATTTATTAATTATTAAGTAGTACCATTCATTTTAATTTCGTCAAATTTTTACTTATTTAGAGAAAATATTATATAAAATACCTAAATACTAGCTTAATGTAGAGGAAAGTGACCAAATATGAATTACCATTTTGTTTTTTACACATAATTTGCATAAAAATTGTAAATAGTAGTAATTATTTACAATCATATATTTGTCCTTTATTTTATTAAAAATGTTAGTTACATTGATTAATTTTAATTAGTATTAAAAAAAACAAAAAGTGATGAGGGTAGCAAAATATGGAATAGGTACCCCAAATATGGAATACTATAACAGTAGATTGGGCCAAAAAGATCGATCTTTATTTTTTTTTAATATATCAAAAATATTGTTTATGGTGGCAAAAAGAAAATATCGTGAAGATTTGAGCCTTTAATATTATTATTAAGAGGTCCCTCTCCTTTAATTTAGTATAGTAGTATTTTTTTAAACTTTAAAAAGTTATGAGATAGCGATAAAACAAAACGTTGCTACAGCGATGAAAGGGCTTGCTCTACTGGCATGTTACCACTTCTACTCGTGAGTGCGCATTAAAAAAAGATAAACCCCTCTAATTGCGTGTCTGAGTTTACGTTTAAGATACCGATCTCAATGGATTGCCAATGTTATTACCTGCGCGAAACAAAAGTTACATTTCATGGGCGAAAAATCAGGTTTGTGCGCAAGCAAATCGAGGGTGAACGCGCCTGGTGCCAAACAGACTATTTGCATTATCGGAAAGAATTTGTCGACGTCGTCCTGGTTTTCCGTTCAAAGTACGGTAGCTAATGAGCGTCACGGTTAGACCGCGGGGGAGGGCGGGGGTTGCCGGTGTTTATATTTTGTCACGACTTTTAAGTACGCATGTTCTTTAGCCCTCGATTTGTTTACTGCGCGAGGTCGTAAAAATCCAAAAAATGCTTCTTGCCACTGCGGAACTAAATGTAGGTTATCTATGGTTTAAGCGAAATGCTGGTATTCCATATTAGGCATACTATTCCATATTTAGTCACTTTCCTCTACTGTACTTATACAGAATCAGCCAATCAGAAATGTAAACCGGCAATGCGTGGAAAGGAGACGGTTAGAGCGAATGAGGCATGTAATCATTTCGGATTTGATGATTAATGTGCTTGCTTTGTTATTGCATTACTGGCTGATATACCTTTAAAAATAGCTGATACAGTAGGTATACTGGTAGCATTTGTATCATGTCTTTTATTTTAGGTACTCTGACATAAACTTATATGAATTAATGGATGCTATATCATACCCGGGTTTTCTAAAACTGGCTGTAAAGTTTATGTTTGCTGGGGCTGAAGAAGTGTTGAAATCTATTATTCCTTCGTTGCAGGTAAAACATTTGCGAAAATATGTTCCTTCAATAACAACTCAGGATGTATTGCCTGGACCAGCAGGTGTAAGAGCTCAAGCATTGGATACTTCTGGTAAGAAAGAGAATAAAAAGGAATATTATTTAAATATTTTTTTTCTAAAAATGAAAGTTCACAAAATATTTTTAAATTGTTTTACACATTGAAAAATGTTTATCCGACTCTTTTGGATAAAAAAACTATACAATTATTAATTTCTTAGTCACATAGTATCTGTTATAGTCTAATATTCGAATACGAAGCCAACTGCATGTGTGTGGCAATTTTTTGATTATTCTTTTTATTTATATATAGCCTTGATTAAAGGCTATATTTAAATTATAAAAAAACCTCAAAAATTTTTGTCACGCCAAATAGTGATAACACCTTTTTTTAATATATTCTAAGGTTAGTTTATAAAATATGGTTAGTTAGAACATAAAACAGTTTTAGAAACTTAATACAGTTAGATCACTTTTCCACAAGATACCCTTTATCTTCTAGAGTTTAAAAGTGGGAATATTTTAGTTTGAAAAAAATGTTACTTGAATCACTTTTGTTCCGGACTAGCCATATGTATTTTTAAATAATACAAAATGTACCCAAAACTTGTAATAATTTTTCAAATTTTAAAATTTTAAAAATTGTCCATGGATTTATTTATTAAATTTGAAAGAAAAAAAGTGATACAATAGTACTGTTATGTAAAGTTAATAAAACGCCATTATATAGGGTGTGTCAAAAATGTTAAGGGTATTTTTTAAATTTGCTTGTGGCAATACCTTTATTTAAATATTATATTTAGTATTTTAGTTTTTATCTGGTAAAAATGACTATTACATTTTTATATTTAAATATTTTATTTATTTTATCGTAATGTATTGAAATGTTTTTATAAATTAAAAAAACTCTTAAAAATACATGTATGTACAAAATATGGTATTTGGGAGTTTTTAGGCATACGGAATTAAATTGATAGAAGTGTAGAAATCAGATGCCAGCAGTCTTTTAGTTATTTAAAATGAAAGAACTCATTAATTTTTATTGAAATTAATTAGGTGTAAAAAATTAGGTATGATTCATAACCCTCAAAAATTTTACCTCAACCTGTTGCCGAGATAAAGTACCACCGCATTTTTATTCAAATCTAGCAACAGTTCCTATATGCGTTCAATTCTGCGTGTAGCGCCAGGTATTGAATTTTGTAAACACAGCTTAAGCCGGTTTGCTAAACAAGCAATGTAATCATATAAAATTTTAAAAATTTAAAAACTTGGTAAATTGCCTCGCTCAATTTTTTGCGATAAAAATAAAAGACGCATTAGAAAAATATTTTACGTATAGCAAAAAATTGTAATATTTATTTAAGTCAGAATTTTAAAAACAAATAAAACTATTGACAAAAATTTTGTGCTGCTCAGAGTGGTTTTTTTCGAGAGTATGGAACTTTCTTATATATTTTTTGTTAGACAATATAGTTTCTAAAGGTAGTGAGACCTCGTGAAGTATTGGCCCTTGATAAACTGGCAATCCAGCCACGAAACGTTGGGATAAATACAATAGTGGTTTTTATTTGCCTGCCCCTCATCCCGCTATACAACTCCAATTTGTAATATGTATATTAAGCACTATTATAGTTTCGTTTACTTCTTTTTAGGTAACCTTATAGAAGATTTTGTGTTTGATATGTATAAAGAAGACGACAAAAATTCTGTTGGTAATAGAATTCTTCATTGTAGAAATGCTCCCAGTCCAGGAGCAACCAGTTCTTTGGCTATTGCTAAGATGATGGCTGACAAATTGGAAAGCGAGTTTAAATTGTGAAACAACGTGTTCATTATTTAAAACAATGGTGTTTAAATTAGACTTAGGTATTATTTAAGTCAAGAATTAAACTTTTTTATGAAATTGGTGATGTAGGTTGCAGTAGTAAAATTTATAAATAAACACTTAACATTTTTGAGACTAATAAAAAATAATATGTTTAAATCACCGAAAAAGCAAAAAACAAAAGCAACACTGAGTACATCCCTTGTTGACAGTGAGATACATGGAAGGTAGCTTATTAACACTTTTTGAAAAGCTTAGAGAAGATGCTTAACATAGCAACATCGTTCTTAAACAATTCATTTATTTTTATTTACAAAACAAAACAGTATCGACAAACCGGCGATTGGCTCGGCTTCCGATTGTCGAGTTCAACGCCGGCTGCATAAATCGGAACCGGCCACCGGAGCAGCAAATAAGGTTTGACTGGGCTATGTTTAAAAATAATAATTTAATTATATTGCATTCGGCGTCGGCGTCATTACAGGCACAGATTTTGCCGGTGTGTGTGAAAACCGGTGAAAACGCCCTTACGGTACTCTGGTAGGTACTAGAAATAAGCCTTCGTAAGCTGTTACAAAAGTTTTGGGTAGATAGACACATGTTTTATTTTTATCACAACTATATTATTGACAGGAAAGTTTAAGATTGGTAATTTATGACTATAATCCTAAGCGGCGGTTTAAAAATATTATTGTCTTCTTAGTCTTACAATTAGTTAATGTACAGAGTTATCTTCTTATTTTTATCCTGGTAATACAAAAATGTGTGGTTTATTATCAATTAATAAAAATACAACACAAAATAAAGTAAAAAGTCATATGTTGTATACTATTTTCGGAATCTAGAGAAAATTTTGGACCGGCTTTCTATACTTTTATACTATCATAAACCTATCAGCAATACTTTTTAAAATCGTATTGTTAAATTATTTATTTTCTCTAAAACTATTTACCCTTATATCTCGTTGAAATGACAAGTAAACTTTTTTTTAAAACACTAAGTGTATGTTCTTATTGCAATTTTCAGCTCCATTTAACGTGTCATTTTAAAATGGTACATGCAATAATAATAACAAAGGCTCTGAAATTTAAAATAAAATTAAAAAATACAGCCGCCATTTCTGTTCTATAAACAAAAATGTTGTTCAGCTGATGTGATCAAATAAAAAGTAATAATAATTAAGTTTATTGTGTTCTTTAATTTTAAAAATATTCTGTAACATTCATTAACTATAGATTGTTAACATCTGTAGGTTTTACTATATTTAAATACACTGTTACTATTTATAATTAAATTATGTTTTATTTATATTAATTATATAATATACATTTTTAATTTTATTTTACCTATATTTATAACAATATAAGTTTTTTCTGCTCCATTTAAAATGTGGGTAAAATATGGCCTACGTAACTTTTATATATGTTTTACACTTAAGGGCAGAAACTGAATAAACTCTACCAATTATACCGGGGATCAACGAACCTATTCAGTGGCGGCGAGTACGTAGGTGCACGGGGACCAATGCACCCAAAGAGGTGCAATGCACCTATATGAGAAAAAACATTTTAACATTTTTTTTCCTCAAAAGTGTTGTGTGGATGTGGTGAGAACTTTTTTTTGCTCTTCAAAAATTATTGTTGGTCCCTGCACCCATATGAAAATTGAAAACCTGCCGCGCCTGAATCTATTAGTCAATCCATAACTCTTAGAGTATTAGCAAAGACAATAGATATTATAGTTTTACTAGTATTAGACAAATTAAAATTATATTTGGTATGGGTGAATGGTATGGAAACAGAAGAGTTTTCGCATATCCTCTCTTCGGTTTCTACCGACTTTACCGGGAATGGCTTTAAATTTAAATTTTTAAATGAAATACCATGCATATTTTTGGATTACTAAGAAAATTTTTAATCAGAATGTGATATTTTAAAAAGTTTTTAAGCCTACTTTATTTTTTAAGAGCTATTTATAATATTGCATCCAGATGGCCATGATCTATTTATGTCCTTATTTTTAATCTGATTGCAAATAAATTGGTATCGTTACATTCGTCAAAAAATCCTGTTCTTAAAAAGTTGCTTGTCTAAGAAGGGTTGTTACCTAAAAAATAATAGTTTGACACAAAAATG